>APFE031271347.1:182127-198283 GCA_000404065.3 Pinus taeda | reverse complement strand
GAGTAGGTCCCCATACATCTATATGCACAAGCTCTAATTTTTTGCTCTTCTTTTCTTTCCCAACTCTAAGAAATCCGACTCTCTTTTGTTTTCCATAAATGCAATTCTCACAGAAGTCCAAATCAACATTCTTCAAACCCGAAAAAAAATTCCTTGAGTGAAGAATCTTCATCCCCTTCTCACTCATGTGTCTGAGCCTATGATGCCATAATGTTCCATCTGCTCCTTTGGAAGTTAAAGCATTAACAGAGTTAGAAATACCATTTCATAAATACAATTTACCAAGCTTTTCACCTTTTTCCATTACCAGGGCTCCTTTGGTGACCTTCCAAGCTTTATCTGTGAAAGTTGCCACACAACCTTCACCACCTAATTGCCCTATTGAAATCAGATTTTTCTTCAGATCTGGAACATGCCTTACCTCCTTTAGTAGCCATTGGTTTCCATTTTGTTGTTTTACAAGAACCTTACCCATTCCAACAATTTTATAGGGTTTATCATCACCCAAAAGAACTTGTCTAAAATCTCCTTGAACATAGTCATGAAAATATTTCTTATCAGGTGTGGCATGGAATGAGGCCCCTGAATCTACCACCCAAGAATTAGTAATATTTTTGAAAGAAAGAATCAGAGCATCTTGTAACACCTCACCTGTCAAATTTGCTTCATGATTGTTTTCTTGTTGTGCATCTCCTTCTTTTCCCTTCCGAGATCTATAGTGTTTCTTTAGGTGTCCTTTCTTTTCGCATTTCCAGCACACTATCCCCGATCTAGACTTTGATTTTCCTTTCCTTGATTTACTGGGATATCCTGAGCTCTTTCCTCTTTCCATTTTTCTTTTCCTAGACTCTGCACTCAAAGCATTACATGATGTCTCACCGAAGCTTTTTCGTCGCATTTCCTCACTAAGGATAGCACTGACAACATCATCAAACTTTAAAGTACTAGATCCAGAAAAGAGTTACTAATGGCCATTACTAAACCATTCTAACTTTCTAGAAATGAGCACAAAAATAACAGAGCCCTAACTTCATCATCAAAATTTACCCCTACAAAACTTAATTGACTTGTAACTGTATTAAAATATTTTAAATGGTCTGCAATAGATTCACCTTCTAACATCTTCATATTAAGTAAACGCTTCATAAGAAATACCTTATTTGAGGCTGAGGGTTTTTCATATAGTTTGGCCAATGCTGACATTAAACCCTCTATTGTCGTTTCCTTTGAAATATTAAATGCTACCGACATTGCTAGGCACAGCCGTATTGTTCCAATTGCTTTCTGTCGAAAATATTCCATTCTATGTCTATCATACTCATCAGATTCTTTGTCTTTCCACTCAATGGTAGGTACATATCTCTTTGATACAGATAATTTTCCATCTACATCTTCCACAGTTGGTAGTTTTGGCCATTAAAGTTTTCAACCCTAAACCTACCATCTTCCGCCATTGTTCTCACTCGAACCAGGAACCCTTGTCTCCTGCGAGTTTATCAGCAAAATAGACCTTTGGCTCTAACACCAGTTGTTATAAAATTATATATTACAGAGCAATGGAACACATAAAATATTGCAGAAATGTAAATACAGAAAACGCATAAAACAAGAGAGACAAAAATATACGTGGTTCACCCAGTTTGGGCTACATCCACAGAGAAGCAACCAGTCCTTCTTTTATTATATTATCCAGCAAACTAAAGAGATACAACCTACAACAGATCCACTGTAACACCCTCTTCTTCTTCAATCTCCTCTCTCTTCCTCACTCATAATACAGATATACATAGACGTAATACAATTCCCTCATATATAGTGAGGGGTTGCCTTCTAGGGAAAAACCCTAAATTAAGCATAACTTCTACCATCGGGATCATCCACCTAATGAATGGCCTAGATTGACTAGAAATTACTAGAGTTTTACAAGGCAATTTTACATCTATTTTTAGCTTCGGGGGCGCTGCCCCGAACCCCTAAGGGTGGGGGTGGGGCGGCGGGGGGGGGGGCGGCACAAGTTCCCCCCTGTGTGGAGGGATGTACAGTCTTCCTGGGGTATACATTTGGTTGAAACCTTTGAATATAAAAGATAATTAGGCTCCACACCCAACACTACATTGTTTGCTCGAGTTCATATCTTGTCGTTTGGTGTAGCAAATACCATGGTAGAGGGATATGGTGTAGTGGTGTTTATGTCATTTGAGTGAGACCACAACATTTTGATGCACATAGATCAACATATGGCATAGTCATGACTACGATGTTTATTGATTGTAGAGATATAGGGTTCAAGTCTTACCTCCTGTTACTGATATATTTATTTGGCAGACTTGGGGATCAAGCATCACTACTATCCATGTTGGCTAGCACAATGATGGTAAGTTGAGCTTTGTGGTGAATTGGTTTGGGGTTCAATATCCCACCACTGTCGATGGTTTTTGGTTACCATATGCTTGAAACATTTTGTTTGAGCTCCATTGTGATCATTGGTTTGAGCATTGTTGAGGCCTCAACACCTCCCCTTAATTTTTTCAAATTTATGGTGCCCTCCATATAGATTTTGTTAATATCAAATTTGAAATGAATTGGTTTTCTTTATTTTGGGTGATTTTGACTTTCTTCGATTTTCTCTTTTTATGGATCCATCGCTTTTGCCTCGAAAACTTTCTGAATATAAAAATTCGCTTGATTCCATTGCATTGACTGAAAGTTGGGTCATTTTCGTTGTGTTGGAATAAAAACATGAATTTATGTATTTTCTAACTTGAAAATATATTTTTTAATTATTTAATTAATCTTATTATCTTAGTAATTATTAATTAATTTATATGTAAATACAAATTTTATTTAATTATTTATTAGTTAAATTTACTATTTAATTATTTTTAAAAATAATATATTGTAAAAGATATATGTAAATATATTAATAATTATTAAACTTTATTTTATAAATATATTTGTGAATAATTTAAAATAAATATGACAAAATATTATATATATATATATATATATATATATATAGAGAGAGAGAGAGAGAGAGAGAGAGAGAGAGAGAGAGAGAGAGAGAACCACCATGGTCGAGTTTTTACCTCTTCTATTGTCCCCTTCTCCTTGTAACATATAAACATTAGGAACATTTTATGATGAACATATAAAATGCATTGAGACCTTCCATAGACCAGTCAATCAAACCTTGGACCCTCACGCGTCATAAAAAATACCAACAAATCGAGCCGTGTGACAAGCAAATTAGTGTAAATACTCATATATGAGCTTTGGGGATTTTCTTTTAGAGATTAAAATTTCTATTGTTGAGGAAAATTTCATACAACTATGGATATGTCCTCTTTCAATAGAGCTTGATGTCTTAGGAGGACTATTGGAGAAATGTTTGCAAAACGTAGATCACAAGAACAAAGGTTGATGGTTGTTTTTCATTTCAAATACTATTATTTGTTTGAATATAATCTTATTCTTTTGTTTATGGTAGATTTGTGGCATCGATTGTATTTTTAGCACTATTGATATATATGTAAGTATCTATTTATATGACCAACTATTTGAACTTATAATTACATAGATCTTCCATTTATCTCTTGTTTTTATCATGCATTAAAATGAATATCTGAGTAACTAATTAGTTAAAAATTTGGTATCATAAATTGATTCAACAATGATTAAAATTGTGAATTACTTCCATATTTTAGTGACTCATATTTTATTATTTTTAGTCTCTTAATAGAGGTTGCATGATAATAAATAATATCATTTGTTAGAACTACTTCAAAATCTTGATATTGACCATAAATGACATGTTAAATCCCCATTACCTTTTAAATCCTTGCACTTGGTATTTAGTAACTACTTCTTACGTGCCAAGTTAGAATAATTTTATTTATTTTCTTTTTCCACACTGCATTTGGATTTAGATTTAGGTTACTCCATTTTAAACAAAAGTATCCTTTCATAGGAGAAAGCATCTGGTGTTTGGGTTGAGTCTTTATTTCATCTAACATAAAATAATTCCTTTTCAAGTGGCTACAAAAGGGAAAGTATTTCCTTCTCCTATTAGTACCACCAATTTATATCATACACTAACAGGTTAAAGCTATATTTAGAGTTAGTTCATCCATTTAGGTTAGTTTAGACTAGTTTAGGCATTTATATTAAGTAAGTTTTAGGTTGAAACACCAAAGCCTATGTTAGAAAATGTAACTAGGTTTGATCTTGATAATTGTTATTGTACTTATGTCATTATATATTTTATGTAAAAGATCAAAAAGAAGAAGAAAAAATATCATTTTTGAAGCATGGGTTTCATGCTCAATTTCATTTGTCATCTATGTCAAGCATGATTTTCATGCTTCTAGGGTTTATTGAGTCCAAAGAATATTTGTCATAAGTCAATATATTGTCTTAGAGACAAGTCACATTTGGAATTTGAAAAGAAAGAGGAAAAAGGAATTTATTTGAGTAAAAAATGTAATTTTCATACCCACAAGACCAAATTGGTCATGCCTCATCAAGTCGGACCTAGAAGGGGTAATTTGACCACCTGGATGTTAATAGAGAGAACAAAAGTTCGACCTCATTTGAAGCACCAAGAAAAAAATTTCGATCTCCAAGAAAAAGGTGTGAAATTCAAGAGGGAACAACAAGAAATCAAGAGAGAGAGAAATCGAAGCCAAAGAAGGAAAGAAAATCGAATTATTTTCCCTAAAATGTTCCCTAGATCTCTCACATGTGCAAAGTTCTAAAGATGTTGGTTGAAATCATGGAGTTGGGTTACAATTTTTGGCAAAAGAGGGCGCATTTGGGTGGAAAAAAAATTGGCTCAGTCAAGCCTTTTTAAGTGCTTGATTGAGGTTGCTCATTAGGTGCTGAAAAGGTAGCTCAATCGAGGGTTAAAAACAAACCCTTCATTGAGTCATAATGCTTGATCGAGCACCTTTTTTTTAAATACCGCTCTCGTGGTCTGCATGCATCATTTGCACAGGCCATGGCTAAACTCAGATTTTGACCGAGACTATGGCAGTAGCTCGAACGAGAGTATTGGTGTTCGATCGAGAAATTTAGGCATGGAGTGTTCAAATCAATCTCACCAACGACCCCGCCAACGTCCCAGAGGCTCAAACGAAGGTGGGTACTCTATCTATTTTAAATTTCTTATTTAATTTCTTTTGCAAAATTAAACAAATTAATTAAAAAAAACAATGCACAAAAACCATGAAAAACACAAAAAAGACCCTTCAAAATAACTTGAAGATCACAAAACCAACCAAGAAAACCACAAAAAAAAAACATTAAAAAAAAAAAACTTTAAAACAACTATGAAAACCAAAAATCCAACCTAGCAAACCATAAGGAAAACCCTTCAAATCAAGCTAGAAAACACTTCAAAAGCACCAAAAAAAACTATAACTTAGGTTTTAAATTATATTTTTACTTGCAATATTTTTTTATTAAATGCATATTTTCTAATTTTGAATGGTAAAAACTATTTTTTTTCTAATTATTTTAGGTTTTAAACTTTTTCTTTAGGAATTTTGTGAAATAATTTTTTTGTTATTTAAATGCATTTTAGATTTCTAGCAAATTTGACTGAAAAAATACCCCAAAAAGCTCCAAAACAACAAAAAAACAAAACTATAACCAATAAATAAGTAAATTGGAAGCTTGAGATTGACATGATGAATATGGTTGTTCATGGTGAACCTGTATTTATAAAATAAGAAATTTTATTTTATTTTATTGTTTTAAATTTAAATTATGTTTTATTTTAAATATATTTTTAAAATGTAAAAAGAGAAAATTTATTTATATATAATAATATATATATATATATATAATATATATATATTATATATATATATATATAGAACTAAATAACTAAACTATATAACATCATGTCACTATATATGACAAAATATTTAACTTAGTTATATATAATATTTAACTATATAAAATTATATCATAACACATACACACATATATATAACTATATTTAACTATAACACCACATAGTTATAAATTATAGTCTTATATAATATATATAAAATAACATAGTTTTTTGGAACATCAGCTCCTTTTGATGAACCATTTATGTTTCGGAGAGAGAACGATGGAAGAAGTGGTCGTTGACGTAGGTTCAAGTCTTCTCAAGGCAAGTTATGTTGTACCCAACAGGAACCCAATGAATAGGCAAATGTTGTTGCAGACCCCCTTGTCCTCAACAAGCTTGACGACAAGGTTGCATCACATGGTGCTCTTCAATAAATGTGATTCAAAGGTGAGGTGTAATGCCCAGTTTGACTATGTCATCAAAACCCTCCTTGATTCTTAAGCACCATGGAAATTTACAATTTGTACTTTGTTCCTCTTAATGAGTCCTCTGATCAGGATCAGAACAATCACCAACATGAAGATTCAAAAAAAATTTGCACATGGAGAAGTTGCATGGAGGGCCGTTTGTTGCGCGGAATATGAATGAAGTAGGAGGCATCCAGATCCCCATTATTATACCCTGGTAGGCATTGATCTAGCGGGAGGATTCAAACATAATCCCAGATATACAATATGGGCCACTTTCACTCTAGATCTGAGTTGTAAAAATCATGATCCATATAAGGCCTATCAAGAGGGTTTCCAAAATTCTTTGAAGGATCTATATGGAATTTCAAACCTTATAGAGGCACACTCAGAAGATCTGGTATCAGAGTTGAAAATAAAGATGCATAAAAAACTGGGCATTCCGACTAATATCCAGAACCTAGTTTTTTAGGGAAAATCACTTCAATATGCCATTAATCTGAGAGATTATAGTATTAACAGTAATTCCAAAGTAATTACAAATTTGATCTTACGAGGTGGAGATCCTCGAATGAATAATCCATCTTCATTAACTACCAATGGGTAGGTTTTGTTTAAAGATGCAGTGAGAGGGAAAAAGGTCTTAGTAGAGCAACAATCCCCAAACTCGTCAATTCCTTGTCCTTACCTACTTGAAAAGATGGAGAAATATCTAGATTTTCTAGTTAACCTACCTGAGGTAAGTTCTCTTTTCAATGGTCTTCAAACTATAGCTATTATATGTCATTTTAATGGATTATGGCCCAAGTCAAAGGATCTCCACCAATATATTTATCTCAATTGGGCTAAAAATTGCAATATTTATCTCTGTGCAAAATGTTTTTTTTATTCAATTTGACACTTAGAAATATATGGATGATGTCCTAAATGAAGGACCATGGTCTTGGGGAAGAGAGGGTCTTTTTATCACTCCATGGTTCCTTGGTTTTGATGCCAAAACAATGGTAGTTACGAAGATGCTGGTATGGGTAAACATAATCTCGCTCTCCCATTTTAGCATCACCAAGTCCTAGAAGGCATTCGAAACTCAATGGGAAGATTTCAAAAGGTGGATCGGGAAAGAATGGAGAAAGGTATTTTTACTTTTTCTTGTATATGTGTGGAGATAGACTTGAGTAAAGGTTTACCAGATGGCATCCATTTGATCCACCAAGATTTCAAGTGGATATAAAGCTTATACTTTGAAAACACTACTTTCAGATGCTAAATTTATCAACAAACATACCATTTGCAAAATACATGTCCACATGCAAAAAAAAAAGGCAAAGAAGAGACCACAGAAGCCAAAGGGTTGGAAAATTCTAGATTCGCCTCTTTCAAATGATGAAGAGGAAGAAATGGTTGAGAGTCAGCAACAACTAGAGGCTCAAAATCAGCAAGTTTCCCACACTAATGGAGAACAAACATAGAAGGGACCATCCAAACATACATTGTTTTCTTCTAGCCAAACAATGATCCAAAGTCCTGAGAATCATCAAGGAGAAAAGAGTGAAAGCCAAGGTGCAGGTGGAACAAAGTGAACATATATTTGAGAGAGCTCAGAATTAGATAAAAAAGTGCCAAAAATTTTAGAAGGAGAAGAGTTAGCCATCATTATGGCCTCTATGGCCTCTCCAAACTCTGGGGTTTGGTAAAAAGTTCAGAAGAGAAAACGTAAAAGGGAAAAACTTAGTTTAACTGGTTAAGGGTTCTTTGCTGGGTAGCTTGGCTAAATGAGTGATTTAAGCACATACAATGGTCCTTAGGGCCAATACTTGAATGTAATTATGCATCTACACATGTAATAGAAAGTTGTGATTTTTCTCTGATAAAAAAAATAAAATAGTTTTGTAACTATTTAAAACACACACACACACACACACACAACACACACATATATATAATAGATATATATATAAAATATAAGATAGATAGATAGATATCATAGAAAGTTACAACATAACTATATAACTTATAAATTATATATATTTAACTAAATTATAACTTAGTTATGACATCACATAGCTATATATTATATATTCTAATATATTGTTTAATAAAATAACATAGTTCTATAACTATTTAGTTCGGAACATAAATTATTACATATCATAACATAGAACTCTATAATTATTAACATTATAACATTAAAGTTGTTTAACATAACACACCATATATATAACATAGCATGTAACATAACTATAAATATTTCAGAACTATGTAACTATATAATTATTTAAATATAACTATATCTATTTAACTAGATTATAAATTTATAACTTCTCTCTTCTCTCTCTCTCTTCTCTCTCTCTCTCACACACACAACACACACACACACATATATAACTAACTTCACTATTAACCATGCTTCATAACATAATTATATAACTAGATATATAATTTAACTATTAATAACTATAATGTCATATAGCTATATTATACTCATATATATATATATAATATATATAATATATATATATATATATATATATATATATATATATATATATATATATATATATATAATACATTTAACATAGCATAATTATTTAAAACACACACACCCACACACATAAGTTCACGTTTCAACAATTAATCATTGATATATACATTAAATCCATCATGAAAAGCATATTTCGTCTAGTGAATAAAAGCGTTTAGATTCTTTTCTAATTTGTACCATATTGTTTCATTATGTAGTGTGTTGTCCAAGAACCATTGTCTTCCTATGCTTGCACCTAGTACATATCATATGCCAAAGTCAAACATTAAGAACTTATAGTCTATTGGAGTATTTGGTTGGCATGAAATTTTATTAGTTTTGTAAATAGGTTTGTTTCAATTTTTTACATATATATTTACATTTTTATGCGCTATGAATAAAATGAATTATTTATAAATAAGAAAAAGTGCGAAGGTCAATTTGATCACTTCTTTCAATTGTGTTTATATGGAACTCAATACTTTTGTTGATGAATTATCAAAAAATGAATCTAAAGTTTAGGACTTCACGCTAGATTATTTTGCTTAGTTTAGAAATGGTTTTTTTCTTGAATTAGTTTATATGTATTATATGTCTTGTATGTAATATTTTGAGGCATCCCATATATGCACCCCAACTATAGACCATTGTAGTGCAAGGGGTTATTTTATATGTGGTCAGGCTCATGATAGATCACGTAGCCCTCCAAGAGTTCGTGTTCCACTCAAAGATCCTACCTCTAATGCATGTCAGAGTGTTAGAGGTAATGTTTCTATCTCTTTTGATGATCATGCTACCTCTAATGGACCTTCTTCGCCTATTATATGTACACCTCCTACATTTTTAAATCTTATTTAAACTTTATGCGTTTATGTCTTGAATTTGTCTTTAATTTTTAACTTTTCTTCAAATGATGTGTTTGAATTTAATGTATATGTTATTATGCTTCAAGTTTGTTAATTATATATGCAAAATTATGTTTATGATTTGCAAGCCCTCAATAGGCCATAGTTGAGGATCGGAGTGCAGCATCGATCCCTCCTAGGGATGATGCTAAAACTCATATCACATTGGAGGATGTTACAGCCCATCATACGCAAATCACAATAGAGATACAAAACATCCCTTCCAATTCGTCGACTCATCTCGCATTGTCTTTGATATTGGATAGAGTCAGTACGTTGATCGAGACATACCGGAGGTCGAGCCCGCATAGTCACCTCCTATAGTCCATACAAAGGATTAGAAGGCATGATTTTAGAGGCCTAGATACTTGGGAGGTGGTGAAAGAGGCCACCAAGGACATTGATGTTTGTACAGAGTTGTTTGACATCCCTTCAGATCGCCTTGCTAGACATAGAGGTCCGATCCCACTGAAATATTTTAGGAATGTTTATGTAGCCCCTTTTGTGTATGATATATCCATTGGAGCTTAATTTCAGTTCCCCCACCATGATCATGTTGCCATGTATTTTTAAAAGCATTTATATGTAGAGTTTGTGTTACATATGAGGTTTGATTACACTGATACTAGATATCGTTATTATGGACCCAACTTTGGATGTACCTATGAGCATAATGGGGCTTGTAGGGACCCTTGCCATATACCACCACCTTCGAGAATCTTTCCGCTACCGTCTTGTAACTTGGTATTACTGACAGAGTTAGAGGAGCTATCACAACTCAGTGGTGAGATAAGGAAGACTATTGCAGATAACATGCAGACATCATTGGTAAGTGTGCATGTTGCATTGGATGGAGAGATTACGAGACCACCACCATTGCCTCATGACCTTCTATTTCCCTTATATGATAATGCATTTCTTATGAGTTTACCCTTTAACCATCTTTTGACATATACATGTATGTATCGTGATTCCATTCATGAGGCTTGGAGGGTGCAGACCTACGTGACATAGACCAGGTACATATATATACAAAACGTTTAACTCTTATTTTCAAATTATGCATAATTATTTATATTAATTTCTATTTCATATTAGATTTTATTTATATTAATAATTTCATGATAACATGTAGCCACATCCCAGCTACATGGATCAGATTATGAGGTCATCTGAGGGGGCAGTTGATCAGCATGGCCATCCTCAACCAGAGCATGTTTCCATGGATTCTCCTACAACTTCATCTCCACCTCATATGTTCACTAATGTGGAGGAGAGTCACTATGTATAACCACATGAACCAAAAATTGAGGTAAACTTTTTTATTCCTAAGATTTCAACATTTTTTTTAAGTTATACATATATGCTAATTAATTTGTAGACTAATTACAATTTTTCCTTGCCATTGTGTATAAAGGCCCATATGCAGAGTTTCGTTGATGTCTTTATTATGTGGAGACATGAATGGGATGCTAGTTTTATAGGAACTGATGATGCGGGTACATCGACGTAGGCCCCAATCATTGAGCCATAGGTAATGGAGCACCAAACCTAGATTCATCATACCCCCATCCTATCTGATTTGCATTTGGACTCAACTGAGGTAAGTAGATTCATGTATAAGTAACTAAAAATGTGGTTCAAAATAATTTATTTCCATATTGTTTATTTTAATAAAATAATGATCTAATTAGTTTGAATTTGAATGTGTTATATTGTATTACCAACTTATGGACACTTAACTTTGCATGACGAAACTCACATAGGAGTTTTGGTGGTACTTAGAGTGTCATAGTTTGTATATTTTTAGGCTCATTTCATAGGGCTCATTCACATGTGATACAAACTTTAAATATTTTCATACATGGATAGTTTATGGATGTACATCATAGACATTATTTTAGTTTATTGATGCTTATTATTTTAGTTTGTGGATTTGTATCAATCTTGTTTATGGAAACTCATTAATTTTTGAAGCTTATGCATCTGTTAAAATTATTTCACTAATTAAAAAAAAAATCTATATGGTGTAACTTTTCTTAGTAAAATATATGTTCAATTTTGATTTCCAATTTTATAGACTAAGAAAATAAGTATAATCTTAAGCTATGATACAAGTCCTTTTGATACTTAAAATGAACTCAAATATACATCATATATCAATTTAATATTGAACATGGAAATAGTTCCAATCATGCTTCATATTGGCTTGTAAAAAGTGTCTTTTAGTGTAATCAACATGTATGTTATTACGTCAAGTCCCACTAGCAATATCAGTTGAGGATGGGCCTTGTTAGCAAGGCAACCTGGGATCAAAACTCACGGGGGTGGTTGTGCCCTATGCTAAGGGGAGGAGACATGCTAAAAAATCCAGTCAGCTAAGGGTTGGTGTGATCCCCGGGTGGCTTTGATTGCTTAGATACCCCTCAGTCGCGGCTCCTCAAGCCATAGGTCAAGCTTGGAGGATCACAGACAACTTGACAAACAAAAAAACAGGTATGTTATTACAATTCAACTTTAAAGATAAAATATTTGAATTCTAAAGTCATCCATATATATATAGATATAGATATATGAAAAACTTTTGTGATCCACCCATATACCATTGCATGGAAAACGTTTTTAAGTATTTCAATCAATTTCTTATCTCAAGGTTTAATTAAAAAGCACAAATATGATTGGAATAAGTTTTATTCAATTTTAAAATATGCCATGTAAACAACCAATAGGTTTTATTCAACATTATTTATTTTGATATTATCTACAAGAGCTTAGTCATAACATGATATAAGTCAATCGTATTGAAATTTAATTTATAGGTAAAAAAACAATATATGACAACATTTCTATAATTTTATATAATGTTATCACCTTTCCTAAATTTACAGGTAGTTATCCAAGTATTTCAATCAATTCCTTGTGATGGAAATATTTTTTATTTAAATTTTAAAAACTTAGATATGATTAAAATACATTATATATTCAATTTAAGATGTGGAGATATAGAAGTTACAAACATAAGTTTTATTCGATTTTATTTTGTTTCAGGTTATCTACAAAAGCTTAGTCATAATGTACATCATCAATAATTTTTTTGTACTTACACTTAAATCAATGCACAATGTTAAATTGATTACCTTGATGTACACCATATATCTACTTACATCAAATAAAAAATCAACATCTTCACTGAAATCAATGCATCTAATGCAAGCAATCAAATGGGATGAGAAATCAACATCTACACTAAAATAAACACATCTAATGCAAACAACCAAATAGTATTAGAAATCAATATCTACATTGAAATTAATGCATCTAATGCTGCAAGCAAGAAAATAGGATTAGAAATCAACATCTACACTAAAATAAATGCATCTAGCGCTAGAAATCAAATAGGATTAGGAATCAACATCTACACTAAAATCAATGCATCTAATGCAAGCTCAATCAAACAATATTAGAAATTAAAATATTTAATGAAATTAATGCATCTAATTTAGGAAATGAAATATAATTATAAATCAACATCTACATAGAAATCAATGCATCTAATGCAAGAAATCAAATAGGTTTAGAAATCAACATTTGTACACTGAAATCAATGCATCTAGTGTAAGCAATTTTCTTCCCTTTCTCTCCCTCCTCCATCTATATCAATATCTCCCTCCATATCTCCTTCTTTGTTTCTCTATATCACCCCCCCAGACACATACACTCTCTCTCTTCATATCTATAGATATCTCCCTCCCTCCCTCTATCTCTCTCTTCTTCCCTCTCTCCCCCTTCCATGTATATCTTTATCTCCCTCTGCCTCTCCTTCTTCATCTCTCTATATCACCTTGCAAACATACACATTACTTATCCATGTCTATCTATATATCCCTCCCTCTCCCTCTCTATCTTTCTTCCCCTTCTCTCCTTTTGTCTCCCCTTCTATCTCTCTTCCCGCCCACTCTCCTCTCTCCATCTCTCTCGCTCTCTCCATATTTCTCTCTCTATATGTATTTCTTCTTACCTCCCTCTCTCTCCCCATCCAACTCTCTCTCTTTGTATATATATATATATATATATTATCAACCTTCGTCTTACAACTATGTTGACTATCTCCCTCCCTCTCTCATTCTCTCTCCCCATTCTCTCCATCTCAACCCCCTGTTGGAAATAATATTGAGAGGGGGGGTGAATTAGTATTATCTGGTCAATTATTTTCTTTTTCAAACCCAGAACATATATGCTACTTCAATTAGAGAAAACCGCGTATAAATGAAACTACAGATAAGGGAACCTGCATATACCATACAAACTTAAAATTTAAAATATTCTACAGATGTTGAACATTAATCTGAGCATCAGGATCATAGAAACAGTAACAGGACAATAGATCAGAAGACAATCACACACAAGAACACAAGATATAAAGTGGAAACCCAATGTGGGTGAAAACCACCTGCTGCAATATGTGTCTATCTTTTCAATTAGAAACTTCTTTTTACAATGATTCTGTATGGGTGTAGTCCTTTACCAGTACACAGGCTGCTACCTGCAGAGAGCTACAACCCTCTCTTGTTTTCCAGCTTCTCCTGGAAGGGAGCTACAACCCCCTTAGTTCTTGTACTAGTTGAGATACTAGTACGCAGGCTGCTACCTGCAGAAGACTACAACCTTCTCTTCCTTCCAGGGACCACGTTTCATAAATTTTCAGACTGGATCCACAAATAACATCAATCAAACATCGAGAATTTCTGCATCAACCAATCACCTTTTCACCAATCAAAACTGAATCAAAATAAACACTTCTCTAACGACTGTACCCAGATCATAATAACAGTAATCACACCCCACTTCTGAACCCAAAACACTGTAGCAATAAACCAAAGCAGCTAGAACATAAATCAAGAGATGTACGCTACTTCACTATTCAGAAACCTGCATACAGATCTATAAATTAATTCTTTCAAACATTATAATATTGGTTAACCCAGATTATCAGATTTGTAGATCAAGCGTGCACCACATATCACAGATCAAAATCATATAGAGATACCACTATTCCAGCTTTAAGATTTTGACCCATCAATAGAACTTATCCTTCTCCTTACGCTTAGGATCCTTCTTCATTTAGATCCAGATCTGCACCATAACCCAATCACAGTATTCCAGATCTAGCACTCTATCAGATATTCAATAATTCAAAAATGCCTTGCCAAATGATCTCTTTCCTCTTTTATAGCCTTAGGCCTTTCACAATACCACGGACCAAAAACCATAACAATTCAATACCATGGACCTTATACTTGGGATCAACAATTTTGGATGCAATACCACAGACCAAAACCATAGGATCAAAAACTGTCGGGCTAATACCATGAACCAACCATAAAATTTCCCATGTGCGTGCTCTCTGCATGAAAGTGCATGAACATTTCTCTGCATGAAAGGAACTTTTCTCTGCATGAAAGTGCGTGAACTTTTCTCTGCATGAGAGTGCATGAACTTTTCTTTGTGTGAAAGGAACTTTTCTCTACATGAAATTTTCTCTGCATGAAAGTGCGTGAACGTTTCTCTGCGTAAAAGTCTGTGAACTAGAAAATAACTTTGTTGCACTATAATTTATCATCTGAGATGAGTGGGTTGCCATCAAGTACAACATATGTATCATAATGCCAACACCCCCCTCTCTCTCCACCTTTCTCTCTCTATATGTCTTGAACTTCTTCCTTCCCTACATTTTCCTCCAACTCCATCTCTTGAGCTCCCTCTCTTTCTCAAAGACTCTCTCCTCCTCTCCCTCTCCCCATATTTGTGTTCCCCCTCTCTCTTACCATTTTCTTCCACTCTCTCTCCTCTATATTTCCAAAATTTGAAAATACTTTGACAATTAAAACATTATGTTTAAATATTTTTTTGTATTTTAATACCATACAACAATTTTTTTTTTTTTTTATATAATACATATTTAAAATGCGATATTTCAAATATGTGTTGTACATTCACGGAGGGAAAATGATAATTTTACATGGAAATATTATCTAAAATTTTCCAAAATATTAATGTTCCATCTACCTCCATCAAAGATACAAAGAGCGTTTCATGTCTTCCAATTGAAACAGTTTAGGTTTTATTTCTTTAAAGGTAGCTTTAGGTTATGATTACTTCATGATTTCAAAAAATTTATATATTTTATTATGTTAGACTTATAAAAAAAATTAGGTTAAATAAAATTTACATATATTGAGTCAGCTTGTATGACTCTTTTTGTTAATGAATCTTTGTTGATGCATATGGCATATATCAACCACATTTATTAATGTGGTTAATGTGGTTGTGCTAGTATATATTATAATATAAAAACATTGTATTATATTTAAGTTAATAATGTCATATTAATCCAAAATCATAAATTTAATATTAACATTAAAAT
>APFE031271347.1:148928-181562 GCA_000404065.3 Pinus taeda | reverse complement strand
ATGTTAATGTTAAATTTTTAAAGGTTTCTACAGGACATGATAACAAATATTATAATAAAATTTGGAATTTTAAAATGTGGTAAAAGCTTAAATTTTAGAGCATTCATTTTTTTTATAAAGGCTCGATCAAGCCCTGGCACTTGATCGAGCTCCTGTTAACCACGTATATGGCTCGATCGAGGGTTTACAAAACCCTCAATCGAGCTATTTGAATTTGAAATAGAAGCACTTGATCGAGCACTTTAAGCGCTCAATCGAGCTTCTGAATTCCTAAAATCCACAATTTCAAAACCCCTTTTACAAAATTTTTGCAATGCTTTTTTGTGCCCAAGTGGACTTGGGGGAAAATGTTCTTAGGTGGTGGATTAGATCATGTTCAATTCATGAAGAGATACTCTATCCAATGGCATATAAGTTTGACATTTTCAAATTCATATGATATTTTTCATCTAATTTATTTTAAACATAATGCTTGAAATTTTTGTAAATAGTTTTAAAGAGGTTGAATAAAAAATCAATATCATAAGATATACACAACGAAAAAAATTCAGAAAATATCATTATCTTTGTTTACGAGGCCTCTTTAAAAGGGTACTCTTGGTTTTTTAATTCATTTAAATAGTTGAAAAAAAACATTATTTGAACACGTGTTTGCAAAACACAATTGAAATATTACTTCGCCAACTTCGAAAAATAATAAAAAATATAATTTTGCATAAAAAAATAAATTATTTTTTTAATATGAAAACTTAGCTCTCTTTGTGTATATCATGTCTATAATATATATATATATTATATATATATTATATATATATATTATATATTATATATATATTATATTATATATATATATACATAATATATATATACATATACATATACATATACATATAACACATTTTAGATTATGTTATGCTACGTGAACATATACATACCTCTTAACATATCTGAAAATTTGCAAGGACAAGCATTTCATTTAATGGAAATTTGGCATATTATATGACACTAAATATTTTTGCAAAAAATATCATTAGGACAACAATATAATTCCCCACAATTTTTCCTTTTACTCTGAATCAAAATTCATAGTTCTTATATGAATTTTGAGGGATATAATTTGATAATGTGGGTTTCTTTTCTTAGAGAGAAATTTGAAGCTTTTGAGAAGTTTAAAGAGTTCAAATCCATGGTTGAAAATGAAACTGATTGAAAAATAAAAATCAAAAGCATAAGATATGATAATGGAGGTGAATTCACTTCAAAAGAGTTTGATGAATTTTGCAAAAAGCATAGCATCAAGAGGCAATTTACTATAGCATAGACTCCACAACATAATGTTGTTATAGAAAGAGAAAACATATTTGTACAGCTATTGGCTAGAGCTATGATGCATGAAAGTAAAGTGAATCAAATATTTTGGGTTGAATCCATTCACACAAAAATTATTATTCTCAACAAATCTCATTTTAGACCAAACCATGACAAAAATCCCTATGAGTTTTGGTATGGAATATCTGCAACAATCAAGCATCTTTGAGTTTTTGGCAGCAAATGTTACATCAAAAGGAATGATGATAAGCTTGATAAATTTGAGGTAAGGGCTGATAAAGGTATTTTTCTTGGCTATTCCGAAAACAACAAAGGATATAGATGCTATAATAATAATACTAGGAGGATTGTTGATTGCATTGATGTCAAAGTGGATGAATACATTGAATTTGAAAACAAACAGTCAACAAATACCAATGCTAATGAACCAGTTACCAATAATGAGGAGGACCATGAGCCATTTTTAGAATAAGACATTGAAGAGGTCTCTAGTCCTCATGCCAAGGATCCTTCAAGGTATGAGAAAAAGTATCACTCAGCTGACTAGATTATTGGTGATTTAAAAGAAAATGTTCATACAAGAAGCAAGTTGCTCAATCCTCTTATACAAGAAAATGTAGCCCTATTATCCATGAGGAACCAAATGATGTTGCACAAGCCAATCAAGATCATAATTTGTTAAATTCCATGCATGAAGAATTGGACCAAATAAAGAAAAATCAGGCATGGGAACTTGTTCCAAGGCTAACAAACAAGAATGTCATTAGCATGAAATGGATCTTCAGGAATAAGTTAAATGAACATGGAGAAGTAGTAATAAATAAGGAAAGGTTGGTATGCAATGGTTATGCTCAAATTGAATTTCTATATTCTGGTGGAACTTTTTCTCCTGTTGCAAGATTAGAGGTAATCATAATGTTTTTTTCATTTTCTTGTTTTAAGAAATTCAAAATACGTCAAATGGATGTAAAATATGCTTTTCTAAATGGAGAAATAAATGAAGAAGTTTGTACAGAGCATCGAAATAGATTTCAGCAGATAGAGACACCAAATTATGTTTGAAAGCTTAAGAAGGCCTTGTATGGTCTCAAGCAAGCCCCATAGGGTGTGGTATTCCAAGCTAGACAACTACTTTCTCAACTGTGGATTCAAAACAGGAGCAATTGATAGCAATTTATATGTTAAATCAAAGGTTGGAAAACTCATAATGGTGGTTGTATATGTTGATGACAAAAATTTTCCTAGTGATTCAAACTTATTAACATGCCAATTTGCAGCAAATATGAAGGTTGAGTATGAGATTTCTATGCTTGGATAAATTTCATATTTCCTTGGATTGCAAATTACACAAACTCCCAAAGGGATCTTCATTTTACAAAATAAATATCTTAAAGAAGTTTTGAAGAAGGTTGGCATGGAGGAATTCTCTTTAGTGAGCATACCAATGGTGAAAGGTTGCATGCTTAATAAGACTGGTGAATCACCAGCAGTTGATTAGAGTTTATACATATCTATAATTGGACAACTTCACGTCCAGATATTATTCATACCATTGGTATGTTTGGAAGATTTAAATTATACCCCATACAAAGCCATCTAATAGCTACCAAAAAGATTTTGATATATCTCATATCAACAATGGATTATGGAATGTGGTACCAAGAGGTAAATATTTTTCACTGATTGTTTATACTGATGTTGATAGGGTAGGTGATGTAGATGAACTAAAGATCACTAGTGGTGGTGATTTATTTCTTAGAGAGTGTTTACTTTCATGGTTGAGCAAGAATCAAGCTTCTATCTCTTTATCTACAGATGAAGCAAAATATATTGCAACAACTTCTTGTTTCACTCAACTATTGTGGATGAAGCAGACCTTGCAGGATGTACAAGTGTTTTATGATCAACCCATTCCTATTGTTTGTAACAATAAAAGTGCCATCAACATGTCAAAGCATATTGTTTTTAACTCCGAGGAAAAGCATATTCCAATAAAGTACCCTTTCTTGAGGGAGAAATTTTCTAATCAGATTGTGAAGTTGGAGTATGTTCCTACAAAATAATAAGTTGATGATATTTTCACAAAACCTACCCTAAGAGAACAATTTGAGTGTTTGAGGAAAAGATTGGGCATTGTTTCTCTTGCCTCCCTACATTATATATTCCTTCAAGAGGAGTAAAGGAAACTAGTACACCTCCAACATATCAAGATGTAGCTGCCAGGTCCATAGGATCAACATGATAGACGAAGATTGTTGACAAGGGGAGTAAGGTTATAGGGGGAGCATGTTGGTGCATTTTCCATTGATTTCAAATCAGTAGAAGTCTTAGGGATCAAACAATAACAAGGAGAAGTCATGATGTAGAAGAACAAAAACAACACCACAACAACAGAAGTAGCTCAAGACAAGAGAAGTGCATCTCAGGGGGAGTAACATTCAAAGGATAGATTTGAGATATGAGGATTTTTTGTTTGATCATGGTGTTACCATTAATACCAAAGGGGGATACTGTTAGCAATATGTTGTCATTAATGGAAACATATGGCAAAATATGTCAAAGGAGGACATAGGTATTCAGGATTAGGAATAAGAAGAAGAATGAAGATCAACATTAGTGGAGAATGTTGCAGTAAGTTTGAAGGCATTTCTAGTGTAACATATCATATTAAGAGAAAATATAATAAGTAGATGGATAGAGTTATGAAATATCTCTCCAATGACATTTGGAAGTCTAGAAATGGCCTCATGGATCAAAATATAGAGCTAGTCAAATGTAGGGACCCCAAAGTCAAAATTTGTAGAGCTAAGTGGATGGAACACCCTTTTGGAGCACGTGTTAGTTTGGTAGAGTTGCCAATCCTGATAGAAATAATGGTGGAACTATTATCCAAAGCATTAGGTGTATAGGAGAAACGCTGCAGTAGTGGAAATGGGTTTTATAGGCCCAAGGTAGAGCCCATACAACATCTTGGCCTGATGGACATAGCCTAGTAGGTGCACCCCAAAGAAAGCTTGAAGATTGCTCAAGGAAATGAGCAGGATGATGTTAATTAGGTGAACATGCTAGTACGATAGTGCAAGGACCAATGGAATTACAATCGAGTTGGCATGGTAGAGACAACATAATAGAGGTAGGTGCATTGACAAGTGGAATATTTTTAGAGTGGGGGATCCTCACCTGACAGTTAAATGGTGTGCATGTTATCAGGTAGATCAGGCACCATAAGTCCCCACCAACATATCAAGGTAAGTTTGTTGGAGTCTACAACTCGATATCTAATGTGCATGGGGGTGGCATAAAGGTTGTCCACAAATAGTCAATCAAAAGGTCAATGACTATGGTTTATTGAGCCATTCCTATCCCTCAAAACCACAAACAACCTGAGGG
Source organism: Pinus taeda (assembly GCA_000404065.3). Taxonomy (NCBI): domain Eukaryota; kingdom Viridiplantae; phylum Streptophyta; class Pinopsida; order Pinales; family Pinaceae; genus Pinus; species Pinus taeda. Next base: position 176,843 of record APFE031271347.1, on the reverse strand, counting down.
GGAATCACAACCAGCAATGGTTTTTCAACTAGATGAGAAACATGGTGAATGAAGAGAGGTAGCACTGCGATAAAAGGCTATGACCCTTAGAAGTTTTTATAAAGGGTAAATGGTGAAAATTCAAGGCTTTGGGACCCCTTTCTCTCTCCTTTGACAACAAACAAATTCCGTAATATGATTGGCTCACAGGGATGATGTAGATGCATAGGTGGATAGTGACATCAACAATGACATGGCCCAACCGAAGCGAGACATGTGGCAAGAATTTTTGGCCTTTTTGGGTGTTTGAGTGGGTCATTTCTAGGTGACACGTGGACCACTCATAGAGCGATACATGGTGATGTGAGCATGACTTCATCCTAATCCCTTGACCTTGGAAAGATTAAGAAAGTCGTAAAGGAAGACTTATGGGTTAACTAGACATCACACAGACATGGAAAATGTCAGTCAGACCTCAGCCTAGAACTACAGTGATTGGGTGCAAGTGCAGTGGGATGAACCCACTGGGACATGTAAGTGCTTAAGGAAGACCCAGACACATTATAAAGGAGCACATGCTATTTGCACCAGGATTTAGGACAAGTCATAGAGCGGGAGATGGAAATATTATCATCAAGTGATGATTCTGTTAAGAAACGGAAGGCTTGCCCATAATGTGGTTTAGTAGTGTTTTTATGTGTTAGAGAACTAGGGACAAACATGGAGGTTTGTGTTATAAAATAATCTCTTGGGGATTATTTCTAAACTAGGGCTATATCTTGATTTTTTTCATGTAGTGGAGCCTTGTCGGAGTACTAAATCACGACGATGTTTTGTAGTGGCATTTTATTGAAATGCTTTGGTCCTATGTTAAATTTATTTGGGCACATGGATGAATGGGTCGACAACTAAATTTGGTAGTGTTAGGATCCTATAATCTATAGGATCATAATTTTATTATCTGTGAATTTTCATGTATATGATTATTGTAAATAATCTTCCTTTCTGCAAATTATTTCCAAAAGAAAAGAAAAAAAAATAGAATAAAAGAAAAGAAAAGAAAGGGGATACAAAAATAAAAAAATATATATGTGAAGAAATAAAATGAAAATAAAAAATATGATAAAATTGAAAAAAGCAATCAAAATGCCCCAAAAATAAGTGAGGAAGTCTAAATTCCACTCAAAAAATGAAAAAAATGCATCAGTAATACCTTAGAAAGTTTGAATAATGTGCAACTAGTTAAAATGCCACATTGAAGTTAGATAAAAAGGGTTAGTTAGTTTAATCACACCGTTTAAGCATGATTAGGGTTGATTAAATATAATTAGTTTAGACAAATAAATGTTTTAACCACACATTGTTATCATGGTTAAACTAGCATTTGCACCTTATGTTGCAAAGGAAATGCCGCAAGGCATAGAGTGGTGAAGAATAGCATAGAGTGGGGAAGAATAAGGACATGTATAGAGTGGGGAAGAATAGGGACATGTGAATGGACATTGTTGAAAGCAAGGGTGGATGATAATGAGTTACAATTGCAATAGTTAGTTATTTGTATTCTGAAAATGGATATTTTGTAAATAATAATAGTTTGTGAAAGAATAGCGACATGTGAATGGACATTGTTGAAAAAAAGGGTGGATGATAATGAGTTAGAGTTTCGCCCGATCGGGCTGGATGACACGGAATGGAGTAACGTGACGTCCTGGCGGCGCACGTTTGAAGGAGTAATGAAGATCGAACGAGGTAAGAATAATGCAGGCAGGTGGAGCGGTTGGCAGGGTGAACAGGCGAATCAGGGGCTCAGTAATGCAGGTGATCCGAGCAGTGGATGGGACGGTAGGACGACGAGTAGGCAGCTCCATTATGTGATGGGCCGTGAGAACAGATACAGCCATTACCTCGGTAATGATTCAACCAGGACGCGAGCTGTTAAAGATGGGAGTAAGAGAGGGATAAATGTATGCGAGGATTGCCTAACTTCTGACTGCTACGACCTAGTGCGCTGGGGGGCTGGGTTAATTCGAGGCGAGGACGACTTAACAGCGGTAGACTGCTACCTGGGGTGCTGGTGGGTTGGGTTAGCTACTGTGAGGAAGGTGCGAGGAGGAAGTTGCAGCGGAAGCAGGACAATGGAAGGAGAAGGCAGCGGAAGCGGGAGGAGGTGGCTGCGAAGCAGGGGGCAGGAGGTCCATCATAAAAGTCCGGCGGACTTGAAGGGCAAGCGGAAGGTTGATGCAGAGGGGAAACCACGCGTACAGTTTGTGGAGATTTCTGAAGAGGAAAATGAGGAGCAGCAGGATGTCCAGGGGGAGGAGGTCTGGAGGAATCGCTGGAAATGCCTGCCGGGAGAGGATAGCGAGGATACAGAGACTGCGAGGGACCAGGCCAGTGGCAGGAATGGAGGTGGCCTGCGAGGCAGAGGGAGAAGGGGTCGCGGCCGAAGGGGCCGAGGCGGACGTCAGCGAAGGGATGTGGCGGAGGGAAGAAGCCGGAGAGGACGACGGTGCAGCCCTTTCCAGGAGCAGGAGGATGAACCAGCGGCGGGCGATGACTCCAGGTGGACCAGACAGACCATCAGCGACAGGATTCGAACTGCGGAGAAGGAATATAAAGAAAATTCAAATCCAAAAGTCAGGAAAATAATGGAGCATTGGGAGGAGGACGCTATACAAGCGTAGTTAGAAGAGGAAATGGAAGATTGGGCTGCCATTATGCCTGACCCTGGCCATACCAGGGGCAGAATGACCCTGTATAAATAATCCCTCCATCTTTATTGGGTCATGAAGCATCTTATGGCAAAAGCCTTAGAGCAGGTTGCCATGGAGATGGCATAAATGGTCCAAAGCCTCCCCAATGTCAAAAAGGAGCTGAAGGACATAGTTATCACCATGCTCTTGCAGGAGAAAAGATTGGAGGATCTACAGAACCAGCTGGTGGCCAGTGGAGTTTTGGTAAAGCGGGAGAAAGGCCAGCAGGCTGAACCAGACAAGTAGCGCTCGTCGGCATGGTCCTGGTTTTTCTGGAAACTCTTGGTTTTGCTTTCGTTTTGACATGCGATATATAGTTGTTTTTATATGTAGGAAGAACTCAGTAGTTGATAGTATGGCTGTAGCTATAGAAACTGATATGGAAAACTGATTTGAAACAGTGGTTAACACTCAATTTTGTTTTAAATCTTCCTTTTCTGGATGGTCAAGAGTCTCGGTTTCCCTTCGGGGTGGGATGATACCATGATGTAACTGCTGTATATTTTGTTAATAGTAATGGACATACTCAATTTACAAAAAAAAAGATAATGAGTTAGAGTTGAAAGTAATAGCTATGTGTATTTTGAATATGGGTATTTTGTAAATAATATTAGTGTGTGGAGAAATAACAACATGTGAATGGACATTGTTGAAAGTTAGGGTGGATGATAATGAGTTATACTTGAGATGATTAGTTATGTGTATTCAAATATGGCTATTTGGTAAATAATAGTAATGTCATGTAGAGGTTATCCATTATCCATGTAGTTGTTTTTGTTTATGTGAACATGTTTTTGTACCTCTTCCGAGATGTAATTTTTCCATATGCTACCTATTTAAGGTGTTATTAGAAAATACTATTATATTGTAATGGAAGAGGTGAAAGAAACAATACGACATTGTAACTTGTTGAATAGTTTAGTATACTAACATAGTAAAGTCTGATATACTATAGTATATACCATATTGCATTTCTAACAGATAGGAGGCATTTGATTGAAATAAAATTTAAAAACTAAAATCTGAAGCATTCCTAGGAGACAAAATAGTTCAGAAATAGCCCACATTTTGATTGAAATAAATAGTAGAGTATACACATTTATAAGAAGCATAACATTCCAATATTGGCATTATATTTCAATCAGTTTTGAATTTAACCAAATATGCGTGGATTACATTCATCTATCATGAATGTATCTGAACATTGGTAAGTAATACCTTCAAACGGCGTATGAATGTAATCTGAACATTGGTAAGTAATACCTTCAAACAGAGTATGAATGTAAATTGAACATTGGTGAGTAATACCTTCAAACAGGGTATGAATATAATCTGAACATTGGTAAGTAATACCTTCAAACATTTTATAAATTGAAATATGATATATCAATGCACCACTCACTATAAGATGTATTGTGATTTAGAATATTTTTTCATAATTATTTAATTTATAGTATTGCCACTCCCAACCTGACGTTTCTTGTAAATTTGGAAGGAACTTTACTGTTCTATACCCTCATATCCACATTCCCAATGTTCTTGTATTTTAGATACTTGTGCAATGTGAAGAAACTTTGATGTTATAAACAATCATATCCACCTTCCCAATGTTCCGACATTCTAGATGCTTGTGCAATGTAGATATTATTTTATAACAACAATATTTCAAAGCACCATTTGGCACTACCAAGAGTGTCTAAGAGTACAAAAATAAAAAGGCCATCACATTCCCCTTGTAATAATGTCTAAATAGTACAAAAATTATAAAGCTATCGCAGCCCATACAGTGCACAAAATATGCAAACATGTGACAAATTTGAATGAATATATTACTGTAAGTGCTAGTATGTGGTTGGGCACATCATCATTTAGAAAGAAGAAACAAACGACACAGCAAAAAGAGTCAGCATCTGTTTAGTTCCCAAGGTTGAAGTTCAACAAATTAGATGTGTAGCCAGCTCATTCAAATAGGATTTAAGTTTGGAACTCATAATCTTAAGCCAAGTTCCCCAATTTGAAATAAGCAGCCACCTTCAACATAAATATAAATTCTATGGTGGGCTGGGCAAAATTACAAGAAAAATGTGTATGTATTAAGAATAATTAATGATATAGCCATGGGTTTTTCTCAATGGCGATAGTGAGCAACATTTCATTTTATTATTTCCATACAAGGGGAGGGCACACTTGCTGCCGAGTTAATAAAAAATTTGTTGGTATAATCACCTTACTTACAATGACAATAACCACTCTTACACTAGTAGCACATCAAATCATATCTAAACACTAGTACACAAGAAGTTTATTATTTCAGAGTAAATGTAACCCGCATGTCTAATTCAACTCGGTGTCACTTGTGTGTTTGTCTATTCCTTTCGTTGATGATTTTTAGATGGTTGAGACTGCATTTGTGTTTATTTTCAGTATTTATATGGTTAAATAACTTGTTAAAAATTTAAACAAGTAGGTGAAATAAACTAGATAGTGCATGAAGAATTTCTAATAGGTTAGACTTAGAAATGTCAACAGAGACTTTTTTAGGCCCTTGTGCACAAAAACACATTGTTCAAAGTATTTCTTTATGAACGAAAATTCAAGTTGCAACAACAGATGAGCTAATTTTAAACAACTGGCCTCCGAGATTTTCGTAGACCCGTCATTTTGATCGCTGTTACAATGAGATCTTATCTAACACGAGAATACATCAATTGAACAATAAGGTCACCAATGCTACAATTAGCCCTTCATGCAAGAGTTAAAGCATCGACCAAAGATCTCATGATTTGGGCAGAGAGACGGAAAGGTTATTCATTTAGTGCTTGTTTCATGAAGAAGAGCATTTGATGTGTGGGACCAATACTCTATCACAAGCCTTCCAAATAATGATCCTTCCCTTTCCATCAGCTTCAATGGATGATCACACTCCACCATCTCACCTGCATGAATTCAAATCAAAAGCATTCAAATTAGGTAGAAATGAATAGACTCACTTTCACTACTGTCCATTTCCTCAACTGCAACAAATTCAGTTGAAACCAATCCATGTATACAACACAGAGATAGGATACAATTACAGGGCCTTACCATCACTGATGGCAACCACCATGTCATTGTCCATAACAGTCGGTATCCCATGTGCAATGGTAATTACAGTGCAATCTACAAATTCCTTTCTAATTATTGTCTGGAGAATGACATTTGTAGCATTGTCTATTGTTGTTGTTGCTTCGTCTAGAACAAGGATTTGACTTTTCCTTAGCAATGCACGTCCCAAACAAAATAATTGTCTTTGTCCTACACTCCAATTCTCTCCATCGTCCCCCACTGCATTTTATTGATCTTTTAGTGCCACGAAAAACTTGAAAATCTAACAGCCAAATTCTTGGCCTCATGTCAAAGAATTCCATGACATTTAAAAATATATATTTAATACAAAGTTTACCTGGTGCATCTAGGTCATCCACCTTCCCTATTACAATGTCTCCAAGTTGACACTTGTTCAGAACCTTAATAAATAAATAAATAAATTCAAAGCATTATTTACTATTGTCATTCTACATATGATAAATTCAATGAGATGTTATGTTGAATAGCATTTACATACCAAATTGTCAAATCTGAGTTCTCAGATAATGGATCCAAGTTGAAGCGAACAGTTCCTTGAAAAAGAGTTGGTTCTTGAGGAATAATCTCAAGGCGCGACCGCAAATCATGAAGCCCAATAGAGGTAGTATCCAAACCATCTATAAGGATTCTACCCCCTACAGGTTCCACTAATCGAAAAATAGCACTAATTAGAGTGGTCTTCCCATTTCCTGTTCACCCAACAATGCCAATCTTTTTCCCTCCCTCAAATGTACATGTAATGCCCCATAAAACAAGGGGGATGTTGGTTCTATATCTAATCTGCACACATATCAAAATATATTCGACTGCAAACATCATAAACCATTCAAATTTTAGTTAAAAAAATAAATGTTAACACATTCATCTTGTTGGAATGCACAACTCAGGAACCTTCAAGTCTTGCAATTCCACCTTCCCATGTGAGGGCCAACTATCTAGTTGTCTTCAATCTTCTATAACAGCTGGTGTCTCACTAGGAATGTGCATGTACTGTTCGATGCGTTCTATAGAAACAATGTAGTTTGCAAGTGTCCATTGGATGTGAATACTGGAAACCAATGACATGTTCAATGACAGACCATATGATAGTGTCATCCCAGCAAAACCTGCACTAGTTAAAATGTTAGGGATCATTATCATATACATAAAAGCATCCAGTAACAATAGATATCTCCCACAGACGACCCTTAGTTTCATCGTTCATACCAGGATTGAAGCTGCCCTTTGGGAGTATAACCATAGCAAGAGCAGAGGAGCAAAGAACAGTTGCACTTAACATCTCTAGACGCTGAATCAACCATTCATTTTCTGAGAAACTGTAGAAAAAGGGGTTTGAATTTTTATCAATAAGGTCTAAGTTCTTCTTTAAGAACTAATCCTCAACTTTGAAAGCCCTAATGGTCATTGTTCCTGCTATGGACTCGCCAAAATGATTTGCAATAGGTTATTTTGTTGTGCCATTCAGTCTCATCAGTTCTTTAGCAGAGGCAAAATAGTATTTATGATTAAATTGAAAAAACAAAAAATCAATTATAGCTTCTCTCACAATATTCATAGTGAAGTACAGAGTCTTCTCAAGAAACTTGCGTGAAGTTGCATTTTACCTGGAGTTGAAAGGTCAAATAAATCATTGGAATGGCTACAAACAAAACTTGCCATGTTACAGTAGCCACAACTCCAAGACTGCTATAAGAATTCATGGTAGACGACATGGCAAAGACAAAAGAGAAAGGAATGTCTACATCAAGAATGCTGAAATCTGAAGAAAAATGTCAGTAGTTTACTACTCTGATGTACATCAAATTTCACTTTTTGTTTTAAGGAGCGAAAAGAAAAGAAGGAAGCCCATGGTGATTACATAAAATACTTACTCTTCTCAGAACTCTTCCCAGTGGAGTTGCATCAAAAAATGCCATTGGTGCTCGGAATAAAGAACTCAGAAGCTCAGAAAAGAAGGAGTTTGATGCCTCAAGCCCCAAAATAACACAAAGCAATGACCGAAGGAATAAGAAAAATATAGATGTGAACCCAATGGATGAGTACACTGTTATTAAACTTAATACACTGACTTGAAGACTTTGCACCTTTGCAGCCATCCAAACATTTCCTGAAATCTGCCCAATCAGAAATATAAGATGTCCAAGACTAGCACAAGAACAATATAAGAAACCTTTATTCTGTTTCAAATAGTCAATATATGGCTTCAAACCAGTGTCCCCAACTTTCTTCTCTTCCATTTTAACTAGTTGATCCCCCTTGGGAGCTCTATCTGAAATCAGTCGTTCTTTCTGTGATTTGCTCCATTGAATTTCTCTCTTGTCATTAATCGGTTCATCTTTTGTGGATGGAATCGTGGCTACTAATTCATTGGAACCAACAATATTCTTGTGTGCATTCACAAGCTCCCTAAATCCCTCACTCGATACCAATAGTTCCTGATATTTCCCCGTTTGATGAATTTCCCCATCTACCATCAACTACAAAAGAGAGAAACTTTAGTGTAGAAATTCAAAGAAAAATTGCCAAAGCTATGAGCATTAGATATGTTAAAATTACAGGAGTTATAATTATGTGCAATCTGTTAAAAAACTTAGTCAAAATGTTGGATACAAGCAAACAAACAGCTTCCACATGGCTAGGACAATTGTTTACTAACTAGAATAACATCAAATGCCGGGAGAAAATCAACTTGGTGTGTTACAAGGATTACTGTCTTGTTTGATAGTGCTCCCATTATGTATTCCTACACATCAAAATCTGTGATTAATAGGATCTGCGGAAGCTAAAGAAAATGAAAATCATTGTTGTATAAAGGTGCAACAAGAAAATTAGTAACAACTACATAATAACTTTAAAAGCCTTTATATTAGAAGGAAATCGCCATATTAACCTTAAACAGGCTAGTAGCTGTATGAGAATCAATAGCACTGAAAGGATCATCCAATAGATAAATATCATAATCTTGATATAAGGCACGGGCAAGCTGTATCTGCTGTTTCTGGCCAACGCTGAGATTGACACCTCTTTCTCCTATTTCAGTCTGATCACCGAAGGGAAGATTCTGGAGGTCTTTATCCAGCGAAGACTTGAGGATAACTTCCTGATATTTCTACTCATCCATGGGACGCCCAAATAATATGTTGTTTCGTACTATTCCAGTTTGAATCCATGCAGTCTGAGAAACATATGCGAGGGTGCCACAGACTTGCAACTGCAGAGGCAGGGTTGAGAACAATAAGAAAGAGAATCAATCAATTTAAATGGTTGACAATGTTAAGGTAAGGAGGTAAATAATGCATACACACACTGCCCCTTAACTTTGGTACTTCTCCAAGTATTGTAGCTAAAAGAGTTGATTTTCCAGATCCAACTTCTCCACAAATTGCCAATTTTTGGCCATGTTTAATCTCCATATTTATGTTTCTCAATGTCGGCTTTGATGAACTGGAATCCCAACTTAGTGTTGCAGAACTGATAAGAAGAGAGTGGTCAAAGTTCTGAAGAAATACACGCTCAACCACCCGATCCTATAATTCATCAGCCTCAAGAAATTTGATGATACGACTTAATGAGACCTTTGCTTGAATGATAAAAGAAATTACATCAGGCAATAGTCGAATTGGTTCTTCAACAAGGTGCAAAGTGGCTATGAATTTGAAAACGTTGCTTGGAGTAAGAGAAATTTAAAAAAAATAACAGGTTATAAACGTTACAGTCGAAACCAAAACGGGAGATGACCAAAACAACAACGAATTATAGGCTTTCCAAAACTGAACTACAGATAGCCATTTGAACTCTACCTTGCACAGCTTCTCAATACTTTCTTTGAAGTGTTCCTCCCCTGCATGCAATTTCAGTACTTTCATATGCACCAGAGCTTCTGTGGTAGTCCTTAACCATTGATCCTGGGCTGACATGAGTTCAGTTTGAAACTTATGCTGTAACTTTAGCAATGGAGAGTTAAAAAGAATGGTAATGATGATAACTGCCAAGGCCAAAAGTGTGGCCCATCCAATTGCATGGAAGAGGATGCCTAAAGAAAATATAAGCTGGAGTACTGTTGTCCAAGTCTGATGAAACCAGAAAGGAAGTTTGCCAATACGATAAGCATCTACCGCCATATAATTCATGATTTCTCTGGCTGTATGTACCTGTTTAGCTTCATTGGACAACTTTAGTTGTTTATGATAAATTGCTGCAACAAGTGAAAAGCGCATTTGCAGACCAATCCGTCTAGTGCCAAAATACCATTTCCTTTGAGATATGGACTCTATGGTCTTGGAAATAAAGAGTGTTCCTGCCAAAACAAATCCTTCATATTTGAATGACTGTCTACCTTCTGAAAATCCAATAAAAGAATTCAAAACAAGTGGTCCAGAAGACAGAGTAAGTATTTTGAGAAAAGCATAGAACCCAGTCCTTGCCAGATTTTTCCAGTGACAGCAAACCAAAGCACAAAAAACTGATGGAGTGCCCAATGGGTTTTTCTGTTTTTGTCTCAACAGTTCTTCTGTAAATGTTGTATAATTATTCTTTGCTTGATCATCTCCACACACACAAGGCAAATCATCTTCTTCTAGAGGCTTATTCTTTCCTTTGGACAAAAGAGAATTCAACCACCAAAATGTTATCCTGTTGAAGAATCCTGCCTTGGCAAAAGGAGTTACAATGGAATTTAACTTCAATGTTATCTGATCTTCCTCAGAAAACCTCTGGCTGGAGTTGAGATACCCATGATTTTGGTAACCAACTGCGTTTGGTTCTAAGGTTCGTCCTCCCATTCTATCGCTCCACGACCGACTGTTCGATCTGCATTTCACTTTGATGATGCTAGTGTAATGAGGGTTTGTGCTAACAGGTACCTCTCTCATCATGAACAATAACTGAATTACTTCCTCCTCTTTGTTCCTTTACTGTGTTTAGCTTACCCTTGTATGCATGTTGTACATGTTATGGTTTACTTCGTAGTTCCTTGGTCTGACATCCACCCACAACTGTGAACACCATGGTAAGTTACTCCCCGATACTTGTGTTGTTATTTATAAATAAATTTCTAGGCTTGATCATCGATTAATAATCAGAGTAATGAGATTACTTGTAAATATTGCCATCCTTGTTCTGTAAACCACATCCGAATGAATGTTTTTGCTATTTTGATTTAGAGCTGGGTCACTGACATTCTCAATGTGGATTGGGGAGTCTGCACTGTCCGAAGGAAATGCATGCCACTAAAACACCCCCTGTTATTTGAAACTTGAAAGGTCTCGCTTGATACGTCACATCTGGATGTTAAGATGGTTGATGGTTCATATGGACCGTGGCGCTTCTCATTGCTCAATTCAAATCAACGGCGAGTGATTATCCAATCGTCTAACAATAAAATCGAATGGCACATATTTTGACACATCAGCAGTTGGGAGAGTTCATTTCAGAAGGAAACGCATTACGGCGTAATTATAGTAGTTAGAATAAAATTGGTTAACCACACTGTTTAATCATGGTTTAACTGAAAATGAAATAAAAATAATGTAATAAGCCCTCTTTACATGCTAGAAGCAGAAATGTATATAATTTTGAATAAAGTTTAATGTGACATGAAATTTTGTTGTTTTCTAAATAAATTTCACGCAACATTAGATGGTGAAGATCTCACCCACCCGAATCAATGGTGGGTGATGAGCTTCGATCCCCCCCTATCCCTCTAAAAGTTGACAGAGGGGGGTTTTGAAAAGCGTTTCAATCCTATACCACCCTAGCGATGTGTCCACTCGACATCCATTTCGCAACAACGCCCCCCCCCCCCCCCCCCCCCCCCCCACCCCGCCTAATACCACAAACTACCTCTCCCCATTTCGAAATCCACCATCCTTCTCCCACTATTACGACCATTGACTCCACTCTGCTTCCACTCCATTCACCATCTCCCACGTGAGCCTCCCGTCCCCACCTCGAAATTATACTACGACACTATGTGTTATCCCCCTATTCACCCAATTACCTTCCGCAAAATCAACCTCATGTCCCCACTTCTCCCCAATCAATTTCTATTTCCTAGCACTTCTACCACCTCATCATCAAACCATTGAGTAATTAATATATATCTGTTCTTGAGACAACAAACACACTCTTCCAACTACTAAATTTCAATGGTAAGCCATTTTGCCTATATTATCAAATAAACCCATTCTATCCACCCTTCTTTTCTTGTTTCAATGTAAAAATTGTATTAGAGTTGTTACAATGCCCCACCTATGAACCAAAACCTATCACAACGCCCAATCAACAGGTCCTATCACTGTAACAGTGATCTAGACCACCCTTGTGACCCGTGCATTTGGCCAATTACTATTCTGCACCTTAGATAAAAATTTGCGACCAATTTTCCTGGGTAATTGAAAACTCCTGTTCATTTATCTTCTATCATGCCTCCTAAAGGAAAATCTAAAGTCATAGAGGACAACCACCTACTACCCCCTATTCTAGATTTAGACCACCAACCTCTAGTAGACCATGAATACAAGATTGTTGAAACAAGTTGTGAGTTCGACCTATTTGAACTCAACAACTAGTTAAATCATAAATTCATAGAACTCAACCATGAATTGGGTTTGTGGCAATCCTCCCTACCCCAATTTATTTTTCCCTAGACCTACCACTTTACTAAGTTTTTTTCATGGTTTCAATTCAGATATATTCCCAGTCAGAGGGAAATTGTGGCCCAAAATAATGATATCCTTTTCACCATTACAATTTAATCCATCTCCCAAGTGCTCCAATTACTAAATTGTAACTCTTTGAAACCATTTTCAGTGTATTCCCTCATGAAATCCTACAAAAACCTAAAGTTCCCATAGACAGCTAAGATTTGTGATACGTTTCTCCCTAAGGATGCCCAATTACCCAAGAAAAATCCCCCTATTCATCCTCTATGTTCCCTTAGATGAATAAACAAATTATTTCTATTATTTCATGTTTACTGGGATACCAATCCAATAAGTGGGTTGATGAGGAAATTATTAGTTTTTTATCAGTGTTCAAAACAGGTGTAAAACCCTCCATCTTCAATTATAGTCAGTTTATATCAGATGCAATCCATGATCCGTTCCTCAAATTATCCATAGAAGGAACTATCAAATATGCTTCAGTACTTGTGTATTTGTTTCTTTACCATCAAGCAGATAGTTTTCAGTTTCCTTTACAGAAATTGGATGAGCAGGGAAATCCCCAATCAGTAATTCATTGGAATTCCTTGGTAATGAAGCACTCCAATGAATTTGCTTTCACATAGTGTGTACATCAGTTTTTATACACAGTCTCTTGTTTGTTAAACAATGATATTGAGAAAAGAATAGGTCAATAAATTAAAATATTTCTTCATCTAAGTGAGTAGATTAAAACAGGTGACTGTACCTTTACCAGAACTACACAGAGATCAAGGTTTATGGTTGTGAATTGCCACCTTACAGATCTAAAGTTTGTCCTAATGAGGATTTTATCATTAGAGTACATAAGGTAGATGATTAATATGGATGAATTGCATTTTGTGGCAGCAAATAAGAAATCATAGTTCAAAATAAAAACACAGGTGGGCCCATTGATTTGCAATAGTAGAGCAACAACCAAAGAAGCATGCATCTTTCTAAAGAAAATGAATTCAAAACTGAGCTTCACTTGGTCCTCTGACCCCACGGAATCATTTCAAGGTTGATAATAGAACAGAAGACTACACCCTACTCACACACTCCTATGCCAGGGATCGAGAAGTAAGTGAAACATGATCAGTGGAAAGAAAACTCTCTGTAGGAAGCAGAAGAACATGTACTCTCCACTACAAAAACAAAAACTCCTACACCACAGGAGAAGCATGACAAGAGACCAAGGGAAGAGGCTTCCCTTATGATCAAAAAAATTATTGAAGAGGAGTTTCAAATCTATAAGAAAAGGAAGAAGACTACTCCAACAATAGAAGGATCCTTTAAATAGGAAAATATACACACAATAGTTTTAACAGGCCCTCATGCTTAAAGGAGGGTTGAGGATATTTTTGTGAGATCTCCATCCTCTTTGGCCTCCCAAGATCCAGTGGACACTTCTCAGATAGGAGAATTGGTTCACGAACAAGCTGAACCAAGCATATTTGTTGAGTACAAAGAAATCAAGAACATAAATGAGAAGATAAAAGCTACAAATTACACATAGTTTTCTAAGCATACAACCGCATCCCAACATAGGCTACTATCTAATTTTGACATAGAGAAAGGGAAAATGCATATAGCCTTTCTACAGGCTCAAATTCCTTTCCTAAAGACCCATGAAGGTTATAAGAAATATATTTTTTCATTCAGTACCGATAAAATTCATCCAATTGATAAACTAGACCTGCATAAGCAAAGAGGGGAGATATTGTACTCTACATTGACTACATCAACAATGGCATTTTCTAGGTTATAAGCCTCTTTGAATAATATCCAATCTCAGCTTAATTTAGAAAAAATCTCTTCTTTGGCCAAAGATACAAAGATCAAATCATTAGAAGACCTTGTAATCAAGCTGGGATATGACCCCAGTGATATGAATGCATCATAAGAGATTATCAAAAGAAAGAATGATGATATTACAGAACTCAAGAAGCGGCTCAAGCTTCCATCCATAGAATACCCATAGACTAAGTTGGGGAGCTTGAGAAGGAAAAGGAAGATATGTTCGAGATCCTAATTGAATGAAGTGGACAGATCAACCCTGTGGAAGTTGAATTGGAGAAGTTGCTAAAAGAGAGATAACGAACAACACAATTATTAGCAGTTCCATTGACAATAGTCCCTATTCCATCTACATTAGCAATAGGGGCATCTACTTTAACGACCATTACAGTTGAGGGGTGGTCAACAAATTCTTCAGAGGAACTTATCAAGGCAATGGATGACCTATCAAACAAAGGACATGAAATTGAGAAGATGAAAACTCAACTAAAGAACCTTCATGAGAAGAAACTAAAGGTTGACAATGTATACCTGACAGAATTATAGAAAACACATTGGTTAACATAGCAGATTGAGAAATTGCAAAGTGAATCGGAAATGGAACAGACATTAGTATAGGATAAAGAGATTATATGGATAGAAATAAATGAGGCCATGACTGAAATATGGCCCTAAATTTAGATTATCTTTGAACAGGAAGAATTAATACAGAGGTCAAAGGAGGTCGTTGAAGAAGTAAAAGAAAATCTATGGAAGAAGCCTAGTGAAGCTACCTCTCTCATCAAACTTTTGAATTCTAAGACAAGGAAAGAATTAGAATAATTAGAAATTGTAGATAGGACAGAGACAATTTTGGAAGTGAGGAAGGTTCTTACAAAAATGAACCTTATGCTACAATTGGAGAATAAATGTCACAATATGGAGCCAAGCGCTCAGAAATTTCACAAGAAATTTAATGTTCTTGATCAAAGGGGACTACTTGGATTAAATGGAATTGGAGACAAACTGATTATTTTAAAAGAATATCACCAACAATTTTACTTCATAGCAAGGGATAAATCAAAATTTGCTGGCATCAAAGGAAGAATCACATGAAAAACTTTCATGGAAGCTTTGGATTTTGATCTGTCTATCAAACATGAGATCAAACACTTATTCATCATCAAGCATAATTTTCAAAATTATACTGATGTGGATGAAACTTTCGGAAAGTTAGTAAAATTCTCCACTCCAAGTGAAAAAATATGTGACAAATTGTGTGAATTACTTTAGTAAGACATCTTTTACCCAAAACAACATTGTAACAATACTTCTTTAGGTTGAGTCATCAATAATAGACCCCGAAAATAGTGACAGAGCATTACAACAACTTCAATTATCTATATTTTTGTTCTATTTTTACAAACATTTTAGGATATTTTGGAAAAGATCTTGAGGTTTTCACTCAAGATATTTTTTTGTAATTTTATATAAGTACTTCATAAATTGAAGTACATATGTTGGAACTTTGATGAAGAAATCATGTTGTTATGTAAAGTTGTTCACTGAGCTGAAAGTGATCATTTATTTAATGCAAAGATATGTTCCAGGATTCTTGTGTCAAGCGAACTGGTGATGTTTTTCTTTTTGTAAACTTGTTATATCTTTGTTTTCCATATGTTATCATGATCTATATTTTTTAAATAAAATGAAAGATTGAATTTTTAATTACACTATGTCTTGGTTTATAAGAAATATCTGTGTTTTCAAATTGAAATTAAATATAGAATTCTTAACTTCTCTATGTTTAATCAAACCTTAACATTTTCCTCTTTATCACTCCATCAAGCTATGAAGATCCAATAGCTTGCCTACCTTGCCCTGTTACATCTGTTCTGATATTTTTGCATCTGATCACCATAAGGCCTTTGAATCCATTTTCCCAATGGCCTTTCTTTGCAATTTCAACCAAACAATTCAGAAAACTAAACTTTGAACCTTACATCTGGGCTACAATTCTAAAGCAACAAAGCTAAAATTGACAAAGAGATCCCTCTCTGAGTTTATAAGGGATAGCTTCTAAACTTAAAATTGGTTTTGTGGTTACCTCTGCAATTAATTTATAGCCTAGGAAATTATAGAGTAATAACATCCTGGTGACCATATTGGGGGAGAAAATAATTTATATAAATTCAATTTTCCTTGGTAAAAGTTTCATTAGACTGTAAAGTTGTTTCAAGTTTGTAGCTTTGAAATAGATTTGTTTTAGGTTGTTTTCCACTTTAAATTTGAATATATTTTTATCTATGAATACTTAATAGTAGATCTCACTCCTAAATGAATATACACTAGAGTTAATCCAGATCTAAATCCACTGAAACTTGTAGACAATCCAGAAAAAATAATTAGAATGAAAAGTGTATCTGAGAGTGAATCAAGTGAAGGTCCTCTGTCGAGGGTTAATTCCCTTGCTAATAATTTTGTCACTTTAGAAGATATAGAATTTGATTTAGCTTTTGAACATAGTATTTTTAGAAGTAAATTTGATAGCTTTGTGCCTAAAACTATGATTGATGAAAGCTTGTTAAACCTTATATCTCCAAACCTCAAACTATTAAATTAGAATATGTTGATGATTAACTCAAAAAATTTGACAAGATGGAAGCTCTGGTAAGCTAGTTAGATCAAGTTGTGCATAAATAACAGATCTATCAGCCACCTAAACCCTCACCTTCTTCTTCTACCGCTTCATCCCGGACCCCACCCAAAATTACACCTAGTATTTCTATCCCAGTAGAAATTCCTCCCAAATATATTTCTCCTTTAATAACTTCTCTCATTACCACAGTACCTATCTTCACTACAACTACACCAGCTCAACAGAATTCTGATCCACCTCCTTTAATCCCTCCCACATACACACTTATTATAATTTCATCATATTCTCATTCTCATTTACCAACAATGGCAACCCATTATGACCCCTTGGTCTTACTACACAACTCAATGCAATGCCTTAGGATTGTCGAAGTAGGATTCCTCAATTCGATAGCACCGGGCCTATAACTTCTTAACGACATATTGATAAAATGAAGGACTACTTATACCTCCAAGAGATAGATGATTATGATGTAAAAATGAGATTGTTTTCTCAGTGTCTCACTGGTGAGGTTAAAAAATGGTTTAAAGGATTACCAGCTCATTCTATCCCAGACCTTACTCAATTTCATGAAACCTTCCTTAGAATATGGGAAGTGAAAAACAACCCTCTACAAATCTTAGCAGAGAATGAAAGTATCGAAAGAGCCCCTAGTGAAACAGTACAGGGCTATTGCATCATATTTAACAATATCTATAACTCTATCCCTACAACAATATAACCTTTTCCAGGGCTACCCCTGATTAAATTCCTTGATGGTTTTGACCCTGATATGTCTTACCAATTAAGAGAAAGAAACCCTACAACCTTTAAGGAAATGCATAGAAATATAGTTAGTGTTGAATCCAATCTGTTAGCAAATAGATATAGACTGGACGTCGAAAGGAGAGTTACCATAAAAGAGGAACATGCTTCTTCTTCCTCTGATGTTAAGTTCGATACTTTAGTAAAAACAATGGAGAAAATGATAGAGATAATTACTTTAGCTGATAAAGCCCCTCCAAGGGAAAACCAAAGTGGACCCCAAATTAGAAATCTAAATTTCAAGAAAAAACAACCTCAGATTAAACAAAGAGAGCAGAGACGTCAAAATGATCAGCAACATATTAGACCTCCATTCCAAGAAAACTATTCAAATGAGGAAGCTAACATACTTAAATATCCTGAATAAAATCAAATGAATTTGCTTGAGGAAACTGAAGTTGACCACATTTTCTTCACTAAGGAAGAGTAAGTCATTTTCCTACTCTCACAACCAGAAGTCATTCCATTAGAATCTGAGGACTACAAACAAGGATATAAGAATGCGATTATAGAAGTACATAAACAATATAACTTGAGGAGTAAAAGGACTGCTGACCCAAGAAGACCCAAACTGATACCCCTTCTACTAGCCAGCCTAAACATGATTCCCGGAAGGAAACTTCTAAGAAACAGGATGAAACTACTAAAGAAATAGAAAAACGTCCTACATCTTTTACATTGAAAATGAGCTATCTAAGGTAAAAAATTATATTCCTCCCACTAAATTAATCAATAAAATTTCATATAGATCACAAGTCATGAAAGCCTTGAAGATAGGGGAAGGGTCCGACACAAGCAATTTGACTGATGACCAACCTGAGTTATTGTTTGGGCCTCAGGTCGAAGGAAAATCTTAGGATGGAAGTGTGCCCCCTTTCTACATTATCTTCAATATCCATGATAAAATTCTACACAATGTTATACTTGATTCTAGAGCCTCACACAATCTAATGCCTAGGGCTATTATGGAGAAGCTAGGCTTAGACATAACCAGGCCATACAAAGATTTATATTCATTTGATTCAAGTAAGGTAAGATGCTTAGGATTAATCAAATATTTATGTGTTACTCTAGTCCAGTTACCAACAAAGAGCTTGGTGATGGACATTGTAGTAGTAGACATACCTCCTAAGTATGGAATGTTTCTCTCTAGATCCTAGGGAGAAAAATTACAAGGCACTTTACAAATGGACATGACTTATGCTACCATTCCGATGTTTTTTTAGCCAAGAAGATTATACAAGGAGACATTAATGAAGTACATGGTTAGTAGTCAATAAAAACCCAACAATTATCCCTTGTATTCAGTGCATTTAGACATGGATTCATTTATATTATATAATAATGAATGTGTAGAAAATGTAGTTTCACACTTAGACGCTTAAATCAGTGATATAGAAGTAATAAAATTGGTTATTGAAGAAAATAATGTAGAGGGAGAAGCTCTTCAGAATATGAATTATATGGGGCTATGAGTAAGGATGGGGCAGGGGCAGGTGTTTTCATTGTAAACTCGTCAACAAATATGGCAAAGGGACATGGTTACAAACTTAATTTTCAGTGCACTGATAACATAGTTGAATATGAGGCATTGATCTTAGGGTTGTAAATTTTAAATATATTAGGAGAAAAAATAATTTTTGTGCATGGGTATTGTGAGCTAATTATCAATGAAATTAAGGGTGAATATTATGCTAAACAACCTAGATTAAGAGTCTATAGGAAAGAATCTTAGATTTTTTGCAATTATTTTCTAAATGTGATTTGTTTGTTATCCCTTGAAACCTAAATATTTTAGCTAATGCCTTGGTTGTTTCAGCCAATACTTGCAAAATGCTTTTCCATCCCAATAGAAAATATGTGGTGGAAGTGAAACACGCACTAGTTGTCCCTAATAATGAAAGATATTGGCAAGTTTTTGGTAATGATGAGAAAATAGATATTTTTTTACAAATGAAATATGAGTTTGAGCCTGTGAATATTGATGTCGATAATGATATTGATAACTATGTAAATAATAATGAAAAATAAATAGTGTTAAATAAAACTGATGACAATCAAGAAGAACTCGAGGTTCTATAATTAAAAGACAATGTATTGCCAAGAGGATCGGTGCCATTGGAAGAGATTTTTGACTTCAATGATGTTGCCAAAAAGCTAAAAATTGAAACTATAGGAGATGAGGTAGAGGACTATAACATAGGAACAGATGAAAATCCTAAAATTGTAAAATTGTCTAAATCCTTGCCTCCTAAAGAAAGGAAAAAAAGACATTGAACTGTTTAAAGAATTCTCTGATGTGTTTTCTTGGAGTTATGAGGGCTTAAAATATTATGATACTAGTATCATAAAGCATACCATCCCCATCATAAAATAATGAAAACCCTTCAAACAAAAATTAACAAGGGTAGATCCAGTGTTATTACCTCTATACAGAAAGAAGTGAAGAAACTATTTGATGCTAAAATCATTGTACCCTTGAGGTTCTCAAAATGGGTGTTTAATCTAGTACCAACTAGGAAGAAAACAAGAGAAATTATACTTTGTGTAGATTTTAGGAATTTGAACAAGATCTCTCTTAAAGACAACTATCCTCTCCCTAAAATGGACCATATTTTACAAAGAGTTGTTGGTTCTAGTAGAATTTCTCTATTGGATGGTTTCTCATGGTACAACCAGATTCTAGTTCACCATAATGATCAACACAAGACATATTTTACTACACCTTGGGGGACCTTTATATATGTCAAGATTCCCTTTAGCCTCATGAATTCAGGGGCCACCTTTCAGAGAGCTATGGATTATGCATTTGCTGATGAAATAGGCAAGTTCATAGTAATTTACCTAGATGATATAACTGTGTTTTCAAAAAAAATATGAAGGCCATACGCTACATTTAAGAAGAGTTTGTAAAAAATGCATAGAGTATGGAATATCCTTAAACTCTAATAAAACTCTTTTTTGTTTAAAGGAGGGAAAAATTCTAGGTCATATTATTTCTAAAGAGGGTATCAGGATAGATCGTAATAGAGTCAAAACCATACAGAAATCCAATATTTTATAGGCCAGATAAAATTCCTCGGAAGATTTATTACAAACCTGGTCGAGATCTTAAAAGCCATCATTGATATGCTAAAGAAAGATGTTGAGATAAAATGGAACATTGAAGCTAAAAAATATTTTAATTAAGTAAAGTTAGATTTAGCAACAACTCCTATTTTAATTAGCCCTAACTTTACAAAGGATTTTATGATTTTTTTCTTTTGCATTTGAACATGCTATTGCAATGGTTCTTTTGTACAAAAACAGTGAAGGATTTGAGCAACCTATTTCTTTCTGTAGCAGGGCCAAGAGAGATGCGTCCCTAAAATATAACATCATGGAGAAACAAGCCTTTGCATTGGTAAAAGAAGTAAAATAGTTTAGAGTATATATTTTACATTCCAACATCATTGCTTCTATTTCTAGTGTTGTCATAAAATATATTCTTACATAGATAGATCCTGATGGAAAACAAGGCAAGTGGATAACAATCATCCTCGAGTATGATATTGAAGTAAAACCTACCAATCTTATTAAAGGGAAGGGATGGGCTAAGCTAATGGTGGAGTCAAATTTCCATGCTCTTGACATAAATTTCATAGCTACTCTTGATGAACAAGAAGATCAAGTGACTCCATAGGTTTCAAAAGCATTTTCTACCTCTCCTTGGTATACATATATCATTTTTATTTTGCAGAATTTACAAGCTCCTCTTGGTTTAACTAAAACCGAAGATATATTTCTTAAGCTAAAAGCTATGAAAATTTTCATTTCAGATCAGAATATGTATTGAAAAGATGTTGGGGGTATTTTGATAAATTATTTATTGAAGGATGAAGTAGATAAGACCTTGCAGGAATTCCATCAAGCAGACTATGGAGGACACTTATATTGGAAAACGACAGCCAATAAAATCCTCAGAGCTGGTTTTTACTGGCCCACTTTATTTGTTGATGTGTACAAGAAGGCCCAACATGCCATTAACGCCAATTTTTTTAAGGTAAAAGAAATATGTTTCCCTTACCCCTAAATCCTATTTCAGTGGAGGTTCCCTTCTAATAGTGGGGCCTAGATTTCATTGGAGAAATACACCTGAGCTCCTCAGCTCATCATATATGGATCTTGACAACCACTAACTATTTTACCTAGTGGATTGAGGCTATCCCAACTAGGTAGGCTACAAAGATAGACATCATACAATTTTTAGAAGGTAACATTCTATTTAGGTTTGGATGCCCATACAAGATCATAGCAGACAATTTTGAAACCTTTAAATTAAAGAAAATGATAGAGTTTTGTCATACATATAACATAAAATTAGAACACTCAACTACCTATTACCCACAACGAAATGGGTTAGTTGAGTTCTCCAACAAGAGTTTAGTCAACATTATAAAAAAAATACTAAAGGAGAATAAAAAATCCTGGCATAAAAAGTTGATTAATGCCTTGTGGGCTGACCAAATTAGCACCAAAATGTCTATTGGAATGTCTCCATTCCAAATAGTATATGGAGTTCATCTTATTTTTCCTGCTTCTCTGAGATTTCCTATGTTAAAATTGTTACAGGAATCACAAGTAGAAACTAATGATTTACAAAGAAGAATTAATCAGTCCATACAATTGCAGTAGTCTAGGGAGGAAGTCTACGATAAAATTCAAATCATTCAGGATAAGATTAAAAATATCCATGATAGAAGGACTAAGGCAGATGATTTTCAACTAGAGGATCTAGTATTGAAATGGGATTCAAGGAATGAGGACAAAGGGAAACATGGGAAATTTTATCATCTGTGAAAGGGACCATACAAAGTTGCAACCTTCCAACGAAATAATGCATTTTTGTTGAAGGACTTGACTGAAGAAGTACTACCTAGTGGACTTGTCAATGGAAAACTTCTCAAACTATACTTTCCTCAAAGTTAAATCAGTTTTCATTTAGAATCATTGTATATATCATTTTACTATTCTACTATAAGAGTAAAGGTGGCTAACATCATAAATTGAAGCCTAGAGAGAAGGCCCTAAGCTTCTGATGATTTGTCACCCATATTTAGGAATAACGGAAGGTAATCAAATTATCTACAAAATAAGGACTCCATTCCCAATGGATAAAGGATACTGATCTACAACATTCTTGACATCTCACAAGGAGCATGCCATCCCCATTGGAGACACTGTTAGGGTCCAATAATCTATAGGATCATAAGTTGATTATCTATGAATTTTCATATATATGATTATTGTAAATAATATTCCTTTCTGCAAATTATTTCCAAAAGAAAATAAAAAGAAAAAATAGAATAAAATAAAAGAAAGGGGATACAAAAGGAAAATTATATATGTGAAGAAATAAAAGAAAAATTATAAATATGAGAAAATTGAAAAAAACAATCAAAATACCCCAAAAATAAGTGAGCAAGTCTAAATTCCACTCAGAAAATGAAAAAATGCATCAGTAATACCTTAGAAAGTTTGAATAATGTGCATCTAGTTAAAATTCCACATTGAAGTTAAATAAATAGGGTTCATTAGTTTAATCACACTGTTTAAGTGTGATTAGGCTTGATTAAATATAATTAGTTTAGATAAGTGAATGTTTTAACCACACAGTGTAATCATGGTTAAATTGTAGTAGTTATAATAAAATTGGTTAACCACACTTTTTAATCATGGTTTAACTTTGATTTGATTAGATTAGTTAAATTTGATTGATTAAACTACATTATTTAATCGTGGTTTAATTGACAATGAAATAAAATTAATGTAATAAGCCCTCTTTACATGGTACAAGTGCAAATGTATATAGTTTTGAATAAAGTTTAACGTGACATGACATTTTGTCGGTTTCTAAATAAAGTTCACACAACATTGGATGGTGAAGATCTCACCCACCCGAATCAATGGCGGGTGATGAGATTCGGTCCCCTGTCCCCCCGACGGTTAACCGAGGGGGGGGGGGGCCCAAAAATCAGTTCCCCCCTATACTGCCTTGGCGACGTGTCCGCTCCACATCCATTTTGCACCCCCTCACCTAATACAACAAATTTCCTCTCACCCCCTGTGAAATCCACCATCTCACTCACGTTATTATGATCATCGACTCCACTCTGCTTCTGCTCCATTCATCATCTGCCAGGTAGGCCTCCTGCACCACCTCAGACCTATACCATGCTACTACATGTATTCCCCCTATTAGCCCATTTCCCTTCCCACAAAATCAACCTCTTGTCCCCACTTTTCCCCAATACACTATTGCTACCTCGCACTTGCACCACCTCCTCATCAAACCGTTGAGAAATTAATATCTATCCATTCCCGTGACATTAGACCCACTCTTCCAACCGCTGAATTGCAACGATAAGAAATTTTTCCTATATTATCAAATCAACCCATTCTATCCACCCTTCTTTTGTTGTTTGAAGGTAACAATTGTATCAGAGTTGTTATAGTGTCCTGCCTGCGAACTAGAACCTATCGCAAAACCCAATCAATAGGTCCTGTCACTATAATAATGATCCAGACCACCACTATGACCCATGCATCCTAAATGAAAATATAAAGTCATAGAGGACAAACCCCTTCTATCCCCTGTTCTAGATTTAGACCACCAACCTCTAGCAGACCAGGAATACAAGATTGTTGAAACCTGTTGTGAGTTTGACCTGTATGAACTCCACAACTGGTTAAAATAGAAATTCATAGACCTCAGTGATGAATTCTGTCTGTGGGAATCCTCCCTACCCCAATTCATTTTTCCCTGGACCTACCACTTTCCTGAGTTTGTGTCATGGTGTCAATTTAGATATATTCCCAATCATAGGGAAATTTTGGCCCAAAATAAAAATATCCTTTTCACCATTATAGTTGAATCCATCTCCCAAATGATCCAATTATAAAATTATGACTCTTTGAAACCATTTTTAGTAGATTCCCTAATGCAATTCTACAAAAACTTGACCTTCCCACATAAACCTAAGATCTTTGTTACTTTTCTCCCTGAGGATGCCCAATTACCTAATAAAAACCCCCCAATTCATCCTCTATGTTCCCTGAGATGAATAAACAAATTATTTATATTGTTTCATGTTTACTAGGCTACCAATACGATCAATGGCTTGACGAGGCCATTATTGGTTTTTTATCTATCTTCACAACAAGTGAAAAACCCTCCATCTTCAATTACAATCAATTTATATCATATGCAATCCATGATAAGTTTCTCAAATTCTCCACGGAAGGAACTTTCAAATATGCTTCAGTAATTGTGTATTTGTTTCTTTACCATCAAGGAGATAGGTTTTAGTTTCCTTTGCATAAATTGGATGAGCAGGGCAATCCCCAATTAGTAATTCATTAGACTTCCTTGGTAAGGAATCACTCCAATGAATTTACTTTCATGGAGTATGTAGATTAGTTTTTATACACAGTCTCCAGTTTGTTAAACCATGATATTGAGCCAAGAATAGGTCAAGAATTAAAAGATTTCTTCATCTAAGTGAGTAGATTAAAACAGGTGACTGCTTCCTTTACCAGAACTACACAGAGATCAGGGTTTATCAATGTGAATTACCACCTTACAGATTACCAAAGTTTGTCCCAATGAGGATTTTCTCATTGGAGTATATAAGAACTATGATCAATATGGATGAGATGCATTTTGTGGCAGCAAAGAAGAAATCAAAGTTCAAAATAAAAACATGGGTGGGCCCATTGATTTGCAATATTAGAGCAACATCCAAAGAAGCAGACATCCTACTAAAGCAAATGGATTTCACACTGAG
The DNA here is from genome assembly GCA_000404065.3 of Pinus taeda. Lineage (NCBI taxonomy): Eukaryota > Viridiplantae > Streptophyta > Pinopsida > Pinales > Pinaceae > Pinus > Pinus taeda. The sequence goes on along the minus strand of APFE031271347.1, from coordinate 151,237 downwards.
ATTCACTTGGGCCTATGATCCCCTGGGAATCATTTGAAGGTTTATAGTAGAATAGAAGACTACTCCCTACTCACACACTCCCAGGCCAAAGATCGAGAAGTATATGAACAATGATCAGTGACAGGAAAACACTCTGTAGGAGGCAGAAGAATAGGTACTCTCCATTACAACAACAAAGACTCCTACACCACAGGAGAATCATGACAAGAGACCAAGGGAAAAGGCTTCCCCTATGTTCACATAAATTCCTAAAAAGGAGTTTCAAATATGCAAGAAGGGGTAGAAGACTACTCCAACAACAGAAGGATCCTTTGAAGAGGAAAATATATAAACAATAGTTTTGAAAGAAACTTATGGTTCAAGGAGTGTTGAGGATATTTTTGTGGGATCTCCATCCTCTTGGGCCTCCCAAGATCCAGTGGACACTTCTCAAATAGGAGAATTTGTTCATGACCAAGCTGAACCAAACATATTTGCTATGTACAAATAAATCAAGAAGAAAAATGAGTAGCTAAAAGCTACAACTTACACATATTTTTTCGAAGCAGACAACCTCCTCCCCACATAGGCTACTATTTGATTTTGACACAGAGAAAGGGAAAATGTAGATAGGCTTTTTGTAAGCTCAAATTCATTTCCAAAAGACCCTTGAAGATTATAAGAAATCTATTTTTTCATTCATTACTGATCAAATTCCTCCAGTTGATCAAATAGACTTGCACAAGAAAACATGGAATATGATGTACTCTACATTGACTACATCAACAATGATAGCTTCTAAGATGCAAGCCTCTTTGAATAATATCCAATCTCAACTTAAGTTAGAAAAAATCTCCTCTTTGGCCAAAGATATGAAGATCAAATCATTAGAATACCTTGTAATCAAGCTGGGATATGACCCTAGCAATGTGAAAGCAACATAAGAGATTGTGAATAATGTTGATATTACATCACTCAAGAAGCATCTCAAGCTTCCATCCATAGAAGACCCACAGACTAAGGAAGTTGGGGAGCTTAAAAAAGAAAAGGAAGATATGTTTAGGCTCCTAATTGAACAAAGTGGATAGATTAAGGCTATGGAAGCTGAAATGGAGAAGTTGCTAAAAGAGAGAGAACAAACAACAAAATTAACAGTTGTTCCATTGGCAGCAATCCCTATTGCATCTACATCAGTAGTGAGGGTATTTACTTCAACAACCATTACAGTTGAGGGGCATTCAATAGATTCTTCAAAGGAACTTATCAAGGCAATGGATGACCTATCAATCACAGGACAGGAAATTGAGAAGCTAAAAACTCAGCTAAAGAACCTTCAAGAGTAGAAACTAAAGGTTGATAGTGTATACTTAACAGAATTGCAGAAAGAAGACAGGTTAACATAGCAGATTGATCAATTACAAAGTGAATCAGTAATGGCACAAACATTGGCATAGGATAAATAGAGTATCTAGATATAAATAAATGAGACCATGACTGAAATATGGCCCTGTTGATGCCTCTAAACTCATAGCACCAACATTGGGGGATAACCACCCGGTCCGGACCTTAGTACAACTCCTTTTCCGTTTGGGATGGTGGCTCTGACTGGATGTTATGGGACCAGTTTCCCAATAATGTCTGGTTTAATGAATGAGTGTTTTAAAATGTATATTGGAGATGGTAGATGGTTTAATATATGACTTTAAAATATACAAATATACCTATATAACCCAGGTAATCTTATAACAATGTGATTCTTGATAATTCCTATCAAACAAACAATCATATAGATGATTTACTTATCCATAGAAAGGTGCATTTAAATAACGATTACTTTGTTTAAGAAATTAAACAAAGTAATTATAAAAACATATCGCATGACATCGTAATATTTATCGCTGATATATATATATATATATATCTAATGTAACAATTCTAAATCATTCAAAAGTGAGTCAATATAGAATTGCTTGAAGTGTGTGAATACATCAACAATAGAAAATTAAATGAAATGCTAATTAAATCAAGACAAAAAGAACACTGATAGAAATACGCATGCATTTGAGTCTTGATATGTAAATAACATTCCGGTTCCACCTCTTTATTCTAGAAACTTCCAGGAGATACAAAAATGTAGGTCTTGAAAAAGTTCTTTCACAAAAATCTGAAACCTTGATCCACTGCTCATAAAAAATAAATTTAGAAGTGCAGAAGTGCAACTTCTTAAGTCTAGTTTTTGTACAAATTGAGGACCCTTTCTTCAATAAAATGAAAGGGTTTATATAATAGAATTAAAATAAACTGTCAAAAAAAATCACTTACAGTTGTTG
>APFE031271347.1:0-142781 GCA_000404065.3 Pinus taeda | reverse complement strand
TCTGCTTCCTGTAGGTCTGACTGTGTCTCCTGTATGATACCTTTTCCTTTTGTTGAGGTTGACCTGGTGACAAGACTCCTAACATAGGTGATTGGAGACTTGGGAGAAGCTTGTTTTGATGTTCCTTCTCCTTCACTTTTCCCTGGCGGGACTACTTTCTCTTTTTATTTTGGTGAGTCCTCTATGAAAATTGGAGTTTTGGTAGGGGTTTGAGGTCTCCCTTGTCTAATCCTAGTGCTCTTTCTTATCCTGAAGTAAATTGGAGTTTGTCTTTGTCTCTTTCCCTTTGATTTGAGAGGTGTTCTTAGGGAAATTAGAGAATTTTATTCCTCTTTCTCTGTAGGCTCCGGAGACACCCTTGTTGATTCTTTTTCTTCCCTACTCTGAGTTTCAGACTTATTTTCATCATTTTATCCTTCATCCTCTTTTCTACTTCCTTTTTCCTCTTTCGTCTCTTTCGTCTCTTCCTCTGTTTCTTCATTCTTCTCATATGTTTCTTATTTTGTTTCCTCTGTTTCTTCTTCATTTTCCTCCTCTATTTCTTCTTCCTTGAATTCCTTTGTTTCTTCTTCTCTCCAACTAGGAGTAGGGCTTCTGTCATACTCAATGGCTTGAATTTCTCCTTCTTCCTGCATGTCTAGAAATGTTGTCCATGCAATATGGATTCTTTAGTTGTGTAGAGCATCTTCAAGGATGACTTTGACCAACCCATGATGGGCTAGTTGCTGATCCTTTCCTCTTGTACCTTGATCTTCATGTCTATTAGGGATTGTAATAGAAAAGAGGGTATAATAAGTTTGTTATGAGGAGGTGTGTTCTCTCCAAATCTCATTTCTTTGAGATGAAGTGGTATCCATACACTATACTATATCTCCCTTCATACGAAATATATTTGATGATGTGGTAACTGACATCATTCCGAGGGTATGGAATAATCTCCCTTCTAACCCCATTTTTGTCTTCAATTGGTTCTGCTCCTTCCAAAAAGAAACTTTTCTTTGTAAGGGTGATGTGTCTTATCCTCTTTTCTCCATTGTAACACTAGGGGGAGTGTATTTATCCTTCTTATAACCTCAGGGGTAATTGCTATTGACAAACCCTTCATTATAGTAGTAGCACTAGCTCTAGTGAGGGGTATGAGTGACATGGAAAATTATGTGGCCACATCATCATCGTATCCTCTCATCTTCTCAAAGAACCCCATCCATTGATGCCTTGTAAAAAATTCCACCACAGGAGGATGCTGGTGGATTCTTGTTGTGTTGGTGGGTTCTCTTTTATTGAAACCTCCTACCATATTTCCCTAGTAATTCTTGAGGTTTGGATGGATACAGTTCAACACTTCTGGTAGGTGAGGAATTTTTGGATTTTAAATTTCATTGACATGCAATGCAATCTTTCTATCCTTATATGCACTGTGAATTCTTAATTGAATTGAAGATTTCTTCTTTATAAATGGAAAATATGGAAGGTATTGAACCTACCTCCTTTTGCTATGTTCTAGTGATGATAACTCTTGATTCAATTGCCTTTAGTGTCCACTGATAACTCTATATGCTAATCTCCATGTATCATGTAGGTTTCCTACCTACTGTAGGTGTTGACTATTCCCTATAGGTGCTATTTCAAGAATGCTGAGAGTAACCTCTTCATTCGATGACTCCTAGAAGTTTCCTTTGCCTTTTTTGTATGGGAGTTAATGTTTATTTCTATTTATGCATGATTGTGTTGGGTGATGCGTTGGTTGGACGCATATGAGTACCTTATTTGGCATCATTGGTCCCACTATCAGTTCACCATATCACCTTGCCTCGTAATCATCTCCCACTCTTATTCTCCATAACTTAACCATTTTTTGAATCATTCCCCTTTTTCGTTTGATTTGACCTTGCAATGTGTGTACTGGACTAACCCTTTTCTTCTCGTTATTTGATGAGGGTGGCCAAGTTAACTAGCCACCTTCACTTATAAAATCAACTCCCACATTATTCCTATAGTTTTAGTCATATCATACTTATGAGAGAGTATTGGTAAGATGACATACATGTGGGTCCTTTACTTCGTTGATGATGCATGTTGGAGAGTGGTGCCAATTTGTTGTTATTTTTGAGCTGCATATTTTCAACTGTATATTTCCTCTTCTGATGACCTATTCATTTTGATGATGTATATGTGCTAGACCTTGTTTCTGATGATCTTCCTATTGTTGTTGAGCTCTAGAGGAGATTTCTCATCCTTGTAGTCCCTGTGCTAAAGATGGTTGCAATCACTGTGGTATCTTTTGTGGGATACGCTGCTACTAGATTTCCTACATGATGCTTATAGCTTACTTTCCCTTAAACTCTCAAATTTTTCGTCAGATTTGAAGTAGAAGGGGTGTTGAAATGAGTGGAGAATGGGGTTATGGAATGAAAGGTGAGGGATGTTGCTTTTGCTATGCCTCCTCTTCCCCCTTATTTTTATTATAATTTTTTTTTTGAACTTGATTTCTTTGATGGATACAAGGGTGACATGGTTATGAAAGGTATTGGTTGCGGTGTGGTGAGGTAAATGGGTCTTTTTTACATTCAAACATAGGCTTGCATCACCACCTTGCCATTGTACTGCTCTTCTTGTGGTTTTCAAGACCTCCTGTAATTCCTACAAGAAACTCCTATAGCATTACAGGGAATCTTGTAGAAAACACAAAACTGTTTGAAATGATCTAGAGTGGAGTATAAATGGAAGAATAGGAGGATAATGGAGGATATGAGATGCGTGAAGTAAAACATAGTTTTTGTAGGTCCTTCTATCCTCTATATGCTATGCTTATCTTCCTCTTGTAAACCTACAAAACATAATCGTCATCTTTGTATCTCTTTTTTATTTTTCGAGAAACCACTAGTCTGCCTCCAAGGAGGTTTTCATCCTAATTGCCTGCCCTAGGTGCCTCAAAATAGGTTTTCACCCAGAGATATTTTATTTTTATATTTTTTTTTTTAATGTTGTTGGGCTGCCTCAAGAGGATTTCAACCCAACAGTTGTACTCAGGTGCCTCATGGAGGTTTTCACCTGAGTCTCTTTATTTATTTTATTTTATTTTCTTCAGGGACTTGGTGGGGTGGAGGCTGAGACTTACTCGGCCACCATCACTATCTTATTGATGCTATTGGTGAATTACTACTTTGATAAGGGCTTTTTTTAGACTTTTAATAAATACCCATTGACAAGCAAAGGGATAGCCTCTGCATAAATGGTTCTTATTTGAACAACACCATTATCATGACACTTTTCTATTACATAAGGTCCTAACCATCTAGTCCTTAACTTTCCCTTGAAATATTTGTACCAGGAATCATACAACAAAGCCCAATTGCCTTCTTGAAACTGTTTTTCTTTTATATTCTTGTGATGCCAAATTTTCCTTTGAACTTGAGTCATTTCTATGTGTAAGAGGGCTTGCATCCTATATTCATCTAATCCATTCAGCTCGAGCAATATTTCTTGTTGTGCCCTTGTGATATCTAGATCTAGTTGTGCTGCCATCCTTAAGGTTTTGTATTCAAATTGAATGGACAATAGGGCTTTCTTCCCATAGGCCATCTCATAAGGAGTGAAGCTAGTGGTGGTCTTCTGGGTCATATTGTAGGCCTAGGTGGCCTCAACTAATCTATTTGTCCAATCCTTTCTGCTACTACTAATCACCTTGGTTAGAATTCCTTCCAATGTTCAGTTGGTTTCTTCCACTTGCCCATTAGACTATTGGTGGTAAGGGGTGGATTTTCTGTTCTTGATCTTGCGTTGGCTTAACAGATTTTCAATCATGTGATATGTAAATTGAGTTCCTTGATTAGTGATGACCTCTCTAGGGTACCCAAAATTATAAAACACATTCTCCCTTAAGAATTTAGTCACTTTTTCTTTTGTTTCTACTTTGATGGCTTTGGCCTCAACCCATTTCATTAAGTAGTTAGTGCACACAATGATGTATTGCTTCTGTCTGGATGGAGGGTCAATGGGCTCGACGAAATCCATGCCCCACTTGTCAAATGGCTCAAAAGTCTCTTGAGGTTGTAGAGGCATCTCATCCCTTGGGGTAGGTTTCCCCATCCTTTGCTACCAATCGCACTGGCTGGTATACCTCCTCACATCCTCATGGAGAGTGGGCCAGTAATAACCAACTTGTAGTACCTTGAATGTTGTTCTTTTGGTTGCAAAGTGACCTCCACAAGGCCCATCATGACAGGCCAAAAGGATGTGAATGACTTCCACCTCCCTGACACATCTTCATAGAATTTGATCAGGGCCTAGCTTGAAGAGATTGCCCCCAATCCAAGTGAATGGGGCACTTTTTCTTATGATTTTTCTCCTTTCCTTGGAGGACAAATTTGGAGGGAACTGTACAGATACCAAGTAGTTTTCTATGTCAGGAAATCATGGAGAGAGAATTGAAATGGTGAATAAATGTTCATCTGGTAGCTGATCATCAACCATTCCTTCCTCCCCTACAGGAAAAGTCAATCTAGATAAAAAAAATATGCAATTACATTCTCCTTGCCAGGCTTATCAATAATAGTTAAATCAAATTATTGCAATAAAAATAACCATCTAATAATCTAGGCATTTACATAAGGTTTATTCATCAAGTATTTAATTGCAGCATGGTCGGTATGTACAAATGTCTAGTAACTAGTAATGTAATGTCTAAATTTATTCAATGAATGCACAAAAAGGAGCTCTTTTCCAGTTATTGTGTAGTTTAACTCAGCTTTTGATAGATTCTTACTGTTGAAGTAAATGACATAAGGTGGCTTGTTATCTATCTAGCCTAAAGCAACTCCTATAGCTTTGTGAGAGGCATCGACATGAATATGAAAAGGAAAAGATCAATTTGAGCCTCGAAGAATAGGTGCAGTAGTCAACTTGTCCTTTAGGGTGTCGAGGGCTTCTTGGCAGATTTCTGACCATAAAAATTAAGAGTCTTTGGCCAATAACCCAAATAAGGGAGAAGTTATCTTGCTGAAATATTTTATAAATCTCTTATAGTATCCGACTAAAACTAAAATGATTTTGACATCCCTCTGTTTCTATGGACTCAGAACCCTTTTGATGATGGCTATATTATTTGGGTCTACCTACAGTCCTTCTTCGAATATTGAGTGACCAAGAATAGTCCCTGTAGTCATCAAGAACTCACATTTTTTGGGACTAAGGGATAAGTTCATTTCAATGCATTTGTTTATCACCTTACCTAGGTTAGAGAGAGCCTCCTAGAAATCACACCCATAGGGTGTGAAGTCATCTATATAAATTTCTACTGCATCATGGACTAGCTCTACAAAGATACTCAAGACTGCTCTTTGGAAAGTGGTAGGGGCATTGCATAGACCAAAAGGGAGAATCCTATAAGAGAAAGTACCCTAAGGACAAGTGAAGGTGGTTTTATCCTGGTCTTTTGGGCTGATATGGATTTTCTTGTACCCATTGAACCCATATAGGAAAGAGAAGAACTTCTTTCCTGCCAGACCATCTATCACTTGGTCAATGAAAGGTAGTGGAAAATGATCCTTCTTTATGGATTTATTTAGCTCTCGGTAATCGACACAAATCCTCCACTTTCCATTTTCATTTGGAACCAACACCAAAGGAGACACCCACTCACTATCCAAGATAGGGTAAATGAATCCAGCATCTCGCAGCTTCTGCAACTCTTCTTTGACTATATCCTGGAGAGATGGATTCATTCTCCTTTGGGGTTGTCAAACTGGTTTGCAACCTTTCTTGATGTAAATGTGGCGAGTACACACCGAGGGGTTCACTCCCTTCATTTCTTTGTAATTTGAAGCAAAGGCATCCAAATTCTCTCTTATCATATTACATAACTCTTCTTCTTGGTGTATGGGGAGAGAGGGGTTGATTTTCAATGCTATTTTAGGGATGAATTCAATTGTCTTGTCACAAGTAGGGTTTGAGTCAGCTAAGAATAGATCAATTTGATGGTTGTCCTTGGTTTCCTTAACTACTTCCTCCAAAGACATGGTGTTGGGAGTTTGATTTTGGAGGATGTGTTCAATCAAATCATCTTCATCAAGATACCCTCCTCCTATGGTAGTTTATAGGGTATAGGTTTGGGAGGATTAAACTTCATCTTCCTCCTCCTCTTCGAACCATAAACGTAAGTCATGTTCTAGAGATGGCAGAGCAGGAGGGTACAAGACCAACTGCTTGGATAGAAGTCCATTTTTCATAGTCATATATCCAGCCCTACAACTTATGTAGGCATCAGCAGTGGCTAACCAAGGCCTCCCAATGATGAGAGGATAACCATTAAATTTTTTTGTAGGCTGGAGAACTAAGAAGTCCACAGGGTATTCCCAAGAATCAATGGAGACTAGCACACCCTCAACAATCCCCTCAAGGGCTACTGTGGATCAGTCTGCAAGCTGCAAGATTTTCGTTGTTATAGACATATTTGGGAATTGCAACCCCAATCACATATGTTGATAAACCAAGGGCTCTTAAACCCCTAAAAGCATTGTTTCATACCTTAAAGGATCAAGGTCATTTGATTACATCATTTCCCATAAGTTCCACCTGAAAAAATACTTAGAGCTGGTCAAAACTGACCCATACAGATTGCTCTTTGGCCAAGGTGCGATGCATCTCACCTATTACACATGGGGGGTGCGATGCATACTAAAACTGCCTTCTGTAGGGTGCGATGGGCGAGAGTAGACAAATGGTAGAGGTAGTTGGCTAATTGGAAACCCAGAGAATCTTCTATAAATTGCTCATATGACACTTGCCTCTCTGAATTTGCCCAGAGATGAGTAAGAGATCATGAAATATCCAAGTGGAACCAAGAACTCTCAGTGAAATGACACTAATCAAAAACCCATAAGCTGACTCACCCCCTTCAAATATCTACATATGGATCCCTCATCCTAGAGATCCAGAGGCTGCAATTTTGTATTTTATAAGGAAGTGTTGTTGGTTTCTCTGTGAAACATTGTATTGTTGGGTGATCTAGCTTTTCATGAGGTGAAGAGGGCTTTCATGCAGGGAGGATGGTGCTGGATTAGACAACTGGGTTGTAATCCTCTCTTCTACTTCTATCAATAAAGTTATTTGAGTTTTCCTCCATATACTTGTATATTTCTGAATCTTGTTTTTCATATGCATTTGTATGGTTAATGTACTTCTAATTCTACATTGTTTATGGTATCATAGGTCTCTATGCTTTGATGGTTTCTTGTTGCTTTTCCTCCACAGGTGTTCTTTGAAGCAGGACAAGTGAGAAAGGAGTGGCAAGCTCTATCAAAGGAGAGAGGAAACAAGCAAGGAGCCAAGCGAAAGACTAAGGTTGGTGCTCTCTGCTTCTCTCTTATCTATCTCCCATAAAGGAAAACAAAAGTTACTTTGAATTATTTGTTTCTAAGATAGCTACCCGTCTTAGTGGGACTAGAAGATCTAAATAGACACTAGTTTTCCTGGAAGCAAAATGGCGACTCCACTAGGGAGTGAATAGTTTGTTTGTTTGTTACTATTGTTTGCTTTATAAACTATAGATGGAGCCTAAAGTTAAGCTAGCTAGCCTTTGAACTTCTTTTGCTATGAAACTCCAAAGTAGATCAACAATGCTTCAGTCAATCTCCGAGTTGGTTTATGAACTGAACATCTGACTTGCAAACATCCTAAGTGCCTTGGTGGTGGCTCAATAACGTCATAAGATCATACCCCTATACTTTGTGTTTACTGTCCATCATAAGCTCGGCCTAAATCATTGAACTTAGCTGCAAATTGTGAGTGAAAGCCAAGCTCAGTCTTGTCCCTGGACCATCGCATTGTCTCTCACTGGCAGTCTGGATGCATCACACCTCTCATGTGTTGCAGGTGTGATGCATCCCTGTTTCCCTTAAGGATAGGTGCGATGATTGAATGAGACTGTTTCCCTCTCTGAATTTTGGTTTTTTTCATTATTTTCAGCTCTATTCAGTAGTTTTGCTGCTTATGATCAGTATATCATTGTTGAAGCCTTCTTCCTTTACATTATTTAGCCTCCATTGATAAGGAATTGTAAATGTTTTTGTGTATTTTTCATCATTTACAGTCCTCCTTTGCAAAAGTAGCTTAATCGAGTTGTCATCTTTTGATTCGAAAGTGTCGCAACTATCGTTTGAGTCAAGAAAAAGAGTGTCGTAAAGTATTCCTCTTTTAGATAATAGATTGTACTTTCACCATTGTATTTGATTTGAATTTTCAATATTTGAAGTGTCGAAAGAAATCTTTCGTTTGAAATTGAAAGTGTCATCTTAGTCTTCCTTTCGTTTTGAAAGGAAATTGTTAAAGTGTCGCTTTGAAGAAAGTAGTTCAGATCTGTACTTAGTTTCTTTTTTGGCATTCACACATTAAGGAAGCAGAAAAAAAAATACATGCATGTGCATTTGCATTTATACTGCATGCGGAAAATGATTTAGGAAAAGTGCATCTAGTGTGTGCTCTCTGATCTCTGTTGAAAGAATTGTACTTTTATTTGCTTAGTAGCTAGGATTTTCATTGCTAAAAGAAAACAAATGTATGTTTATCATTTTAGATTGCATATTTAGGAATTTTACATCTACATCACGCGGTGAACCTTAAAAGGCAAACTTCTTAAGAAATATAAAATTTAAAATAAACCTTAATGAACATAAAAATGCTTTGGAACCTAACACACAACATCTAGAAGTTTAGGCTAGAGATGCATTTCGGCGTCATAAAACCTGGTAACTATCGTTTTCATTGAAGGTTAGGTGATTCCTCCTCTTTGATATGACAAGTGCCAGTACATATTTGTCCTCCCTGTACCATCGAGTATATATTGGGAGACCACAAATTATAGGTTGATATCCTTTATCCTTAGGAAGCCGTGTCTACCACCCTATCGATCGCAATGAACTGAACATAGCATTAGGGAAGATTGACTGCTGTACGTTAAATCCTTGGTAATTTCTCTTTAATTTACCACCAAGCTGTATATTGTAGTTTTGTGATTAATTTGGTAATCCCTTTGTCTAGACTTCCAGAGTAGTCACTTTCATTCCTTTTCAACTCCCTAAAAGAAAAGGTCCATCTGAGCACTTGTCACTTCAGTATCATTAAAAATCGAAGGCGACTAGAGTCATCTTTAGCTTTTTCTCGACTTTTAAAAATTGAAAAAGCAAGTTTTGTCAAAGTGTCATAAAATTCATTTAATTCATAATAACATCCATGTTCCTTTGTTGATCTTAGGTTGAGGTAATGGAGTCCACCAATCAAGGATTTCCCCTTGGGGGAAATCGTAGTCCTTTCTCTTCTTGGGGAGATATTGGTGCTCCTTATATGGCTACATTGTCCCTTCCAGGACTCACAATTGGCCTGCCAGTATGGCTATTCTCGAACTTTGTTGTTCAAAACACCGTAATTCCTCAACAATCAAATCAGCAACCAGATGATACTGGAGTTGCTCCCCCACCTTCTACTTTGTTTGTTTCTCCCTCTCCTTCTTCCTCTTCACTTGGTGAAACTAGTGATACTAAAAACCAAGTAGCTGAGAAGAAGAAAAAGGGGAAGGAGAAGAAGAAGAAGAAGCCAGTCATGCAAGGGGGCAACCATGCATCTTCCAGTGAAAATCCACACGCCGCACCTTCCAAACCCAAATATCCATGCATAATTTGCAAATGAGACCACTATCATCAAGATTATCCTTGCATCCTGTGGATCTTAAGAGACCGGTCTCCCCGCTTGCACAATCTAGTGTCATCAACCTCTATCGACCAAGTTGAAAGTACACCATCGACTAGTGAAAATGAAGTCAATGGACAAAAAGGAAGATCTAGATTTCCTTGTAGGTTGTGTGAAGGCGATCATGCCCTCCACCATTGTCCTTTTGTGGACGAAGCTAAAAGAGTCTTGGATAACCATCCTGCTTCACCGTAGCGACTTCCACCTGGATATAAGAAACTCTTGCTAAGTCCATTGCTAGTTGAAAATCCAACTGACATACCTCTATTTTCGGTCAAAACATCTATCGTTGAAGATAAACCCTCTGAGTCCACACTGGACCAAATTCAGTAGGTCGAGACAGCAGTTGACCCAGTCTTGCCTTCAGAAGGTCCACCTTCAAATGATACAGTCTCCAAAGAGAATGAGAATGACACTGTTCAAATTCTTTTTTTTAACTCAGATTCTAATGAACATGGGGGAAATCTACCAATTCCTTTACCACGGGAGGGAAGTTCCCCATTTCAAGAGATTCATCCGATCGTTTATTCGGTCCCTCCTCCAAGTAATCTAGTCATTTCCTTCGATTGAAATCTACTAGCAGGACCCCACCTTGCATCTAATGTACCATTCCAAATCATAGTACAAGCTTACAGAATGATCATGGTTGGCACTATCATAGATGAAGTGGATTTCGTGAGTATCCTTTCCTTAGTTGCTTGGAAAGTGCTTGGTTTGCCATCACTTCTACCTGAGAATCGAAATTTGTCAGGCTTCAATAAAGGAACCAGTCGACCATTAGGGATCCTTCCAAATTTTCCTATAACTTTGAGAAGGAAAAGCATTCATTTGAATGTGATGGTAGTCCAAGGGCCAATAGATTAAAATCTACTCCTTGGGTGTGACTACATTTACAGCATGGGAGTTATTGTTTCCTCACTCTTTTGGGTGATGTGTTTCCCGTATGAAGGCAGAATTGTACAACTTGTTGACCAGCTTTCATTCCTCAATTCAAACATGGCTACGAGTCAAACACCATCCCTAAATGGTCTCTTTGCACAAGCAATGTCTCTTCAACCTCCAATTCATCCACCTAATTACCGTGAGCAATTCGGTGAATGTATCGAAACCCAGGGGGCGTGCACTCTGGTCTGCTTCGGCAGGCGAACCCAGATGAAAAGATAGATTTCCTCGTAGGTTTTATGACCAGTCTAAGACACCTGTCCGTGTAGGATATGGGATCATTCTGGAAAAGGATCTCCTTGTCGTAGGTTATATGATTGGTCTGACACACCCATCCGTGCAGGATATGGGATCAGTCTGAAAGAGGATTTGCTTAAAGGTTATGTGATTGGAAGTGCCGACCCATACCATTTTCCTTTGTCTATTTTGATGGACAAAGACAAGGAAGTGTTTTATCTGCTCTACGGATGAAACAATATTTCTTAAATGCAAGGGCTTCCATATGGTAACCTGGAAACTATACTTTTCTTTATACCTGGGGGGATGCAAACCTTTTTTACGCAAGTGAAAAGTGACCAGCATAATTTTAACCTTGTAGTATTTTAGTCTAACTTTTAGTTCAACTACTTTGGTTAGGTGATTGGTCTGAACCACCATTCACCTTTATCGGCAGCCCGGTAAAGCAAAGGAAATTTTTTGTAGGAAACTATCCTACCAAAACTCAGTAGTTCATTAACTCTTAGTATCGTAGTTGGTTGTTTCTAGCCTGCATAAAAAGGCACCTGAGCAAAGTTTCACATGGGGCAATCTCATTAAAAAATGAACCTACTAATAAGAGACATCTTTAAAGACAACTGGAAAGAGAAATTTTTCCACAAAGTTCAAGCTCATTAAAAAATAAACCCAGCAACGAGAAATGTTTTTGCAAAGTTCAAGCTCGTTAAAAAATAAACCTAGCACTGAGCATAGTTTCTAAATATTCAAGCTCATTAAAAAATGAATCCACCCTCGGTAAATAACCTTTGTGATTGCATTGCTATCAACCTTTTGAGCCTTGGTCGTGTTCTTACCGTCACCTCCACTCTTTTAGCTGATCATACGCCTCCACTTGATTGTTTACCCTTTTGAGGAACAACTATGACGAGTGATTTTGTTAGCCACCCTCTTTACATTGTCGTGTGTGAGAAGTTCCAAACTTACCTGGAACCAGTTGCTACCCGAAAACATCACTCTTTCCTAAAAAACGAGTCTCTTTTAAGCTCTTTTTAGACTCGTAAAATATGAAAAGATTGTCGAGCTACTGGCCTTTCCAACTCGTTAAAGTAAGGAGAAGCACCATCCCTCCTCTACATTTTAATATTTTGGACCTGAGGGATCATTCCACAAAAATATCAAGCGCTTGTCTTTTTTGGCTCGCTAAAACTATTGAAAAGCCATCCCTTTTGTATTATTTTATACTTTTTTGGACTTAAGGGATTATACCATGAAAAAGGACTGCTGGAGTTTCCTTTTCGTCCCTTTTAAAACTCTCTAAACATGAAAAGGACCGAGTTATCTTTGTCGTTAAACTCGTTAAAACAATAGCAATAAACTTGTCCATTTGGACAAGAGCGAGTTTCACTGTCACTAGGCTCGCTAAAATATAGCGACATGTTTGCCCAAAGGGAAAATTATAGAACAAGCATATGTTATCCTCCTCAAGCTTGAAAAAAATAAAGAGGTACTAGTCAGAATGAATGGGGAAAAAATGGAAGAAAACTTGAAGAACTTCATTGGTAGCAGGTCGCTCTTGAACATGACACTTTCACTCCATCACCATGATTGAGTCAGGTTGGGTTATTCCATTCACCAATCATATCACCATTGGTCCTCCGTACCATCAATTTTTGGGTTTAATGCTACCAATCCATTTCAGTTTCACTGATATGTTCAAGAGAAGTTTCTCAGAGAATTTACCAACCCAACTAATGCCTCATCCACTGCAATACCTTCACTCTCCATTTTTCATGACCGCCATTCCTGAACCTTGTATCATCAGATCGTTTTCACCTCCACAAAATCATTTGCTTTGTTCTGTGCTATAGATGTGGGATTCATTAAGGCCCTCCTATGACGGGTCACTTCTTTTTGACATCAGCTCATTATCCAAGAAGTTGACTTAGGAACAAACCTTTCAGTACTTTGAAGCTTGCATGCCTCAATGGCAAGTTTCTCACTTCCGGTGACAGGTTTACATCAATGGCCTTCGACCGAAAGATTTTGCATGGTGTTCGACATCAACTCACATATTCACATCACGTGAATTATAATTTAGTACCTTGAGGGTCATTATCATTATCGATGATTCCTCTCGCACCTATTAACAGCTTACATCATTGGCTGGTAATCAGGCAATGTCTTTCCATGTTCGACTTCAGAACATCTTTTCACATGGATCGACTTATACATCGGATGAAGATTGAACGAGTTTGAAGACCCCGGATCTAGTTTCATCCATTTGGGCTGTGATATATTCAGGAAAATAAAGACATCATATGTACTCCATAGCTGCACAGATGATCATCCAAGCTAAGGGATGGTGGCTCTACAAGAATCACCAGTCTGCGACAACAGACGATTGTCTGTCCTATGTACATGAAAATTAATTTATAAAGCTGAGCATGGGAATGTCCACCTCAGCTAGATCATGAAAATATTATTAAGATAATTTATTGTATTGTATCTTATTAAAAGTCACCTTCCAATTCGAAAAACCTCAAATCCTCATGATAAAGCATCTCACCTGACATCAGAAGATTTACGACCTCATGCTTTAGGGGCCAACTGTTATAGACATATTTGGGCACTACAACCCCAATCACATATGCTGATAAACCAAGGGATCTTAAACACCTAAATGTGTTGTTTCATAAGCTAATTACATCATTTCCTAGAAGTTCCACCTGAAAAACTACTCAGAATTGGTCAAAGCTGACCCATACAGACTGCTCTTTGGCCAAGGTGCGATGCATCTCACCTATTACACACGGGGGGTGCGATGCATACTGAAAATGCCTTCTATAGGGTGCAATGGGTGAGAGTAGACAAATGGCAGAGGCAGTTGGCTAAGTGGAAACCCAGAGAATCTTCTAGAAACTGCTTATATGACACTTGACTCTCTAAATTCGCCCAGAGATGAGTAAGAGATTATGAAATCTCCAAGTGGAGCCAAAAAATATCAGTGAAATGACACTAATCAAAAACCCAGAAGCTAAATTACCTCCCTGCAAATATATATATATGGATCCCTCATCCTAGAGATCCAAAGGTTGCAATTTTGTATTTTGTAAGGAAGTGTTGTTGGTTTCTCTGTGAAACATTGTGTTGTTGGGTGATCTAGATTTTCATGAGGTGAAGAGGGCTTTCATGCTGGGAGGATGGCGCTAGATCAGACAGCTGGGTTGTAATCCTCTCTTCTACTTCTATCAATAAAGTTATTTGAGTTTTCCTCCATATACTTATATATTCTAAATCTTGTATTTGTGTATGCATTTGTATAGTTAATGTACTTCTGATTCTACATTTTTTATGGTATCATAGATCTCTATGCTTTGATGGTTTCTTGTTGCTTTGCCTCCACGGGTGTTCTTTGAAGCGGGACAAGTGAGAAAGGAGTGGCAAGCTCTATCAAAGGAGAGAGGAAACAAGCAAGGAGCCAAGCGAAGACTAAGGTTGGTGCCCTTTGCTTCTCTCTTATATATCTCCCATAAAGGAAAACACAAGTTACTTTGAATTGTTTGTTTCTAAGATAGCTACCTATCTTAGCTGGACTAGCTGATCTGAATAGACACTTTTTTCCTGGAAACAGTCATGGTCTTTCTTAATGATCCCTAGAGATTCAACTTGAGCATAGTGTCCTTAGTCATTACATTGATGGCAGCCCTAAGATCAATTGAGGTATGGGGGTAAATGGTGCCATAAATGTGTACATCTACTACATGACTCCCAAGGTCTAAATACTTTGGGCAAATTGCCCTCCCCAACATTAAGTCAGATAACTGTCATCTTTAATAGCTTGAAGAAGTGGGATTTTGAGACATATATTTTTCAACTCACCCAGAAGTTCATTATCTTCTAGGGTATGCTAGATTAGATGGGTTAATCTTTTAGGAAAGGGTGGTGGTTTTACTTTAGGCATATGTTCCTCTCTTTCCTCCTCACTCTCCCTAGGTGGAGATGGAGGTTGGTTATCTGGGAGCACTCTCCCAAGCCTAAGGTTGATTTCATAAATTTCCACATCATAAGCAGCGTAGGATGTTTCTCCACTGTAGACCTATTGTGCCTGTCTATTGTTCGGGTTCGAGTTTGGTTAGGCAGACATATGAGGTTCTTTAGGTGTAGTAGGGTGTAAAAGATGTGGTTGAGATGGAGGTGAAGGAAATAAAGTTGGAGCGTTGTTGTATGGGGGCCTCCACCCCTGGGCTGGTGCATTCCACTGAGGTTTTGGAGGAGTATATGGCTAAAATGGCTGGTTGGTCGGTAGGGAATGGCATTGAGATGCAAAATACCAGGGAGAAGGTGTAGACCAGGAGGGATGAGTAGGGAGGCACTAATAAGGAATGGTTTTGTTTTGATTACTATTGTAATATAAATAGGATGACCCTTGCATGCACTGCTGGTATGGTCGAGGCCCATGAGGCCTCCTTTAATTTTAGTAGAGTTAGTCAGTCACCCCTTTAGTTCCCTGGTACACAACTTTTAGTCTAGCTAGAGAAAGGAACTTTTCTTTGGAGTGGTTTCCCCTCACAGACTGAGAAAATTTCTATAATTTCCAATGGACATTCATTCCTAGGATGCCTCCTTGTGCATCTAGGGAAAAATATGGCTAATTCTCTCTCCACTTCCTCCTGCTACCTCTTTATATGCATAGTGTCCATCTACAAGGCAAGGGTTTGCAACATTTCACTCTTAAAATCTTCCAACATGTTCCCTTTTCACTTTTTATAGATGTGTTGGAAGAGGATGAGATGGCCATTGTTTGACTAACCCTACCCCTTTTTCTAGCTTCCCTAGAATGATTCTTGAAAACAGTATTGATATCCTCATAGGGTATTTGGTAGATGTCCCCTCCTGATAGCAGGTTTAGGGTTTCTAGGAGATCTTCCCTGATCCCATTGACAAGGACTAACTTAAGTGACTCAGGATCAAGTGTGCACCTGACCCTTTTATAACTGAGATGGAATATTTCCTCATAATCCTCTAAGGACTCATCATGTCTAAAGGTCATTCTAAAAATTTCCTCTTTGGTATATTTGGACCTGCAGTATTCCCTATACTTGTTGTTGAAATCTTACTGCATCTGAGCCTAGGTGGTCATACTATCCCTAGGTAAACCCATGAACCAGCATAGGGCTACATCCTTGAGAGTGGATGGGAATAATTTCAACTTCTGATCATCAGAGGTGTAATCATAAGTTTTGCATATGACATAAAATTTGAAAAAAAAATATATGAATCTTCTAAGGTCAGGCCATGGAAATGAAGAAGAGTAGAGGGGCTTATATTTTCCATCTTGTCATCCCCATTAGTTTCTCTAATGGGAAAAGCACCCCTCAATTCTTTCCCTATCTCCCTTTTCATTTCTATTTTCAGCCATGATGTCAATTGGAATGTTTTCTTCTTCTTCTTCCCCTATAGGCTCTTCAAAAATATCTGGCTGTTCGCCTAAGGGGTCCTCTAATTCACAACCACCAAAGAAGAGGGAAGGTTGGCTGTTTGAAGTGGTGGGGGTATTTGGCAGAAATTTTCCTAGGTTATCCCTATTCCTACAAGGCATGAAAGAAGTGTTTTTGTTTTCTTTTTCAAGCTTTAAGACTAATTGCAAAATTGAAAAGACAATCTAAATTGAAACTAACTACGGAATGCAATCAATTGCAAAATGGAAAGCAAAGAAAACCAACTTACAACTACTTTTCTAAATAGAGCTAATAACAAAATGAAAGAGATAAGAAATGGAAGAAAGAAAGCATCAATAAAATCTACTTAGACACCTCCCCAACAACAGTGCCAAAAAGTGATGAGCACCAGTATTGTAGCAAGGATGCTACAACTACTAGGGCTACCAACTTTACTTCATCAACCTGGGGTTTGTACAAACTTGGGGGTGAAATTGTTGTATACACAAATAGATGTAAAGGGTCCACTCTTTTTCATTGCTGATCTGGGGTGATAGACCACTAGGATT
Source organism: Pinus taeda (assembly GCA_000404065.3). Lineage (NCBI taxonomy): Eukaryota > Viridiplantae > Streptophyta > Pinopsida > Pinales > Pinaceae > Pinus > Pinus taeda. Next base: position 125,875 of record APFE031271347.1, on the reverse strand, counting down.
TCTCAAACTATCATTCTATTGATTAGAAGAAATCTGATTACCAATTGAGAGAAGCATTTTACCCTAATTGAGAGAATTGAAATGCTACTTACTATAGTAATAAAAGGTTGAAAGAAATGCCTACAAAATAAATAACTCATCTAGCTATTTGTTAGTATAACTTGTTTGCAAAAGAACTATAATTTAACACATGTGAAGTCTTAGCTAGCCTAAGCATGAAGTCTAATCTAAACAAGAACTTAACTGTTGTGTGCATGAATGAATATAAAGACTTTTTTCTTTTTATATTTTTTAAAAAACATAAATGCTAATCCTTCTTGGTTACATGTTAAGTGAGATAGGTGTGGAGGAAGATGAGTACAGTGGTTTAGATGGTTTGGGAGGAAATAATGATTCTACTCCTAGCTTTAGTGATGCTCACAATTTGGGCTCAAAATAAGCCACTACAAGTTTTCCTATAGGATGTCTACAAGATGCCCTAGTTCACCTATAGGATCCCCTGTTTTCCTACAGGAACATGCCAAAAGCATAGGGATTGGTTTGAAAGGTGGGATGGAGCTTCGAGAAGGTGAGTAAGGAGAGAATAAGGCAAGGGAGTGGTAGGCACTCACTCAGAACTCAAATCAAAGATTTACAATGGTTGGATTTGTTTAAGAATCATGGCAAGTTTTTCTTGTAAAACGAGAACCCAAATTGAGAACTTATTGGCTTTTGGTGATCATGGGTGGATATGGTTAGCTGAGGTTGATGATATGGGGTCTTCTTGCAATGTATAAATTCCTACAACATATACATCATTGTTGGCATTTACCCATAAGTTCATCTCAAAACAAGAAGGGTTTACTAAAATAGAAGAAAACATAATTTTCATCATTTATTTGCCAAGTTTATGCATGGGAATGCTTGAAACCATTATGAAAGAAACATGAATTTTAATGCAAGACCTAAGATATCAGAAATATCAATTGCAACCTATCTTCTAAAACTAAAACATGATGACCTAATTACCAGGAAAACCCTAAATTTCATAAGTAACCAGAATTTTGTCTTTTTTGGGTTAAATGGGAATTGTCCTCAAGCCATGGTCCCTGGAAGGGAGGAATGAGGTAAGATCCACCTATTATTAGCCTTTTTTTTAAATATTCTCTTATATTTATAATTCTACTATTAGAGATATTCACAAATGGAAGCAAACTAATCAAATCTACCATTATTTGCAAATTAACAAAACCAAAATCAGTTTAACAACTAACTATGAGATAAACTAAGCATACATGTACAATAAGAGGAACCTCTACTGCTAGGGTTGGTCCCTAACCCAAGAAATTCATCCCTCTGAGTCAACTCAGTGTTCGATCAAGGGAATGCTGCTCATTTTCATTAACACATCAAAAATACATAAAAGTTTTTGGTCACAATCCTTCAACTCGAAAACTACTTAGTTATTTTGCAAAAGAAATTTGAATCATAATGAGGCTCTAGGTCTCTTTATTTACACAACTAAATTTTCCAACAACTTCCTTAAATCTAGAGAGTCTTGGCCCCTAATCTTAAGATTAACTTATTCTTAACTGTCATTAGCTTGGCTGCCAATGATCCTCATGACTCAGTTGCTTACAACTCCAAGCTGGTGTGATTTGATTGAGGTATCTTCGAGTGAGTGAAGAGTTAAGGAGGGAGATTCTATCTCCTATAATCTGTCCTATTTGCTGCATTCGAGTTCCTGCACTGTAATTAGCCATAATTTGCTCCCAAAACCTGCAATCAATGCACATTAGACCGCTAGACATGACATCTTACTTTTACTCTTATCATTAAGAAAAATATAGTTAAAACATGTAAATAATTATGCGAAGAGTTGACTTTAGTAAGTTGTAGGTGCATTAAGGTCCATATATTTTACCCATTGATGAGCCTCATCATGTATCTCTCTAATGATAAGCACACATTCCTCTCTTCATGTCTGTTGTAAGATAAGGTGACAAACTCATATCGTCTCACCTCAAATAGATACACCTATTCAGATATGTATAGGTCGTCTTATTTATGGGACCAACCACTACAAATAGGTGTGAATGAACTTCATATTAGGGAATTTCATAATTTGGATAGCTCTAAGGTTTCAGTGAACGAAGTCAATAGAGAAAGTTAGATTCCTCTATTTCGGTGATCTATTGCTATGGGGAAGTTCGTATGTCAAATCATAGTTCATAATTTGGAAAAGTAAAGATATAAAGGCATATCTTTGTGGTTTTTAGATGGGTAACAACAGAGGGAAGTTTGTGTCTATATCCCTGAATCTTTCGGGTATCAATTTCAGTAAAAGGCTACAGGAGTTTAGATGCAAAGATCAGTTCAGATTAGTCTAAGGACCAGTCTCAGGGACAATAATTTTGAAGGAGAGTCTCGGTGCTACAATAAGAATATCACATATTTTTAAATACCACAGTAATGACCTCGATATAATCTTTTTCTTACAGCAAAGAGGACTTGGTTCTATCTAAGGAAAATTATCACTGGTATTTGACAAGGTCTCAATACTATCACATGATGGAATATCTAGATGTGAAGAAGATCGAAGTGGAAGAGAATTGAAGAAGACGACTGAAAATGAAGAGAACTTGTGTCTTGGTCTTGGAGAAGATACTAGGTCAAGGGTCTTGGTCTTGGAATTCATCAATTGGAATTTTTAGAAGAATTTGTGTGGGTTTTCCTCTTAAGGAGTGAGAGGTTTTGGCCCTAACTTATAGCCTAAATGTTGTGTCTCTTGTGTATTTATGTTCATGCATTGGTTACTATTTGATAAAGAAGAACACTAATAATATAATAGGAATAAGATACTAGTCTAAAGAAGTAAAAAGAATTCACAAGCAATCACTAATGAAAGAGAAATCACATAATACTAATTCCCTAGATTTCTCAACATGGTATTAGAGCTAAGGTACTAAGTCAAAGGAAGGGAATCTAAGAAAAGAGACACTCAAGGATCAGGTTTCAAGAAAGTCATCTAAGAAAGTCAAAGGTTATCAAAGAAAAATATCAAGATCTATGTTGAAAAATAAAATGCTAGATCGAAGAAGCAGCCTACAACAACAAAAGTTTTTGGATCCTCTAGTCATCATCAAGTTATCTACAAGGCACGGTTAGCTCAAAGAACTTTAAAGATGAAGATCACATCATCTTGGATAAATTTGAAAACCTAGAAGCAATTCTAATATTGACTCATTCACTACCAAAGAAGTTAAAGTATCTTGAAGGCTAGAAGGCATTGTCATCATCTTCAAGGTTATAAAACAAGCAAGGATCCTCTCCTTGTCCTTGAACAAGATCATTCGACGAAGAAAAAAATCATCCTCATCAAATGGAGCCAGATCAAAATGTGTTTTCATAATAAAAGGAGCAACATTCTTTATTGAAGAAAGGATTTTTTATCCAAGAGGGAGCACTAATACATCTTCTTCAACCATCATCAAAGTGGTCAAGATGAACATTTCATCTTCACTTGTTAAGTAAGTATCTTCCATTATTTAATAAAATTTTCATAAAATGACTTTGTGTTTGCAAGGAGACCTATAAGCTAGTTGGGTCATCAAAATTCCTTACATGAAAAAGGAGGGTAGACATAATCCTTGAAGAAAGTGAATTCATTTAACACATCAACTGAGAAGGTCTTCTCTGAATTCATGGAAAGGGATTCTTATGAAAGGACCCCTCATATAGAAATATTGGAGACAACAAAGAGATGTATATGATAATCTCATAAGAATATTCTCTGAAGAGGTGATAAACAAGGTTACATAACCTAGATCTAATCTACACAAAATTGAAGGTATCAAAGAATGAATGGATATCTTCATAAGATCTCAACTGCGAGATCTGGAAGAGATGATAAGAAGACAATCATCATTGTTCTAAATTTACTAATTGATGAACAAGGTAACAAATATCCATGAGGATAAGAAAGTTACCTCATTCAACAACTTGTACTTTCTATGCAAGATAGAAGAAAACAAGTTGAGGGAAAACGTGTTGAAGGTTAAAGGACTCAAACATTTTTAGAGAGAAAAAGGGAAGTTTGGAAAATTTGTTCTTCGAAAAAATAAAGAAGAACATAGATGAGATTCAATGCCATGAATGTAAAATTATGGACATTCAAAAAAAAAAATTCTTAAAGGGACAATATCAAAAGAAGAGAAGAAGCTCATATTACCAAGAAGTGGAGGAAGTTGAAAAGAAGAAGTCCAAGAAAAAAGGAAGTAAGAGATCTATACTATGTTTGAGATAGTCTTCCTCACAAAGGGGCTTGACATAGCTTCTAAATATTATCTTATAGGACATGGATATAATAAATAACAAGATGCATTGTGGCATCATGGAAGCATTATAAACAAGAGCTCGTGACATCACCATAGGAAACATGAAGGATGTCTAGAACAAAATCATGGTAGTCAAATATGAAGGATATAGCTCTTGGGAACTTCATTGCATACTTAAGGAAAGGAAGAAGTCATCCAGGAAAAGGCTCATCATACATTAAGGGAAACATCTGGCGAATAAGGATATGAGAGATCCTTAGGATTATATGATGGAATCCTCACTGGAGGAGTCACCTATCTAGAGTGGAAGTAAATGTTTCATCAGGAACTACAACTTGTGGAGTTCATGGGATGATGGTATTATGACATAAGAGATGAAGTAGATCAAGGGGTTGAAGATATTTTCAATCAAGGAAGTTGTTGAAAGAAGCCTAGATGACCTAAAGGTAAATGAGGCATGTCTGTTTGTATTTAATATTATAATGTCATGTCGTATGGTTGCAAGTAACATGGATCACTACTTCTGTTTTGAAAAGAATGATCAAAGGAAATGAATGTACTCTTATGAAAGAATGTCAAAAGGATTGAGTTTGTGTTTGCAAGGAGACCTATAAGATAGTTGGGTCATCGAAATTCCTTACATGAAAAAGGAGGGTAGACATAATCCTCGAAGAAAGTGAAGTCATTTAACACATCAATTGAAAAGGTCTCCTCTGAATTCATGGAAAGGGATACTTATGAAAGGACCCCTCATATAGATATATTGGAGACAACAAAGAGATGTATATGATAATCTCATAAGAATATTTTCTGAAGAAGTGATAAAGAAGGTCACATAACCTACACAAAATTGAAGGTATCAAAGAAACAATAGATATCTTCATAATATCTCAACTGTGAGATCTAGGAGAGATGATAAGAAGACAATCATAATTGTTCTAAATGTACTAACTGATGAACAAGGTAAAAATTATCCACGAGGATAAGAAAGTTACCTCATTTGACAACTTGTACTTTCTATGCAAGATAGAAGAAGACAAGTTGAGGGAAAAAGTGTTGAAGGTTAAAGGACTCAAACATTTGTAGAGAGAAAAAGGGAAGTTTGGAAAAATTGTTCCTCAGAAAAATAAAGAAGAACATATATGAGATTCAATGCTATGAATGTAAAATTATGGACATTCAGAAATTTTTTTCTTAAAGGGACATGTTGATGCCTCAAAAATCATTGCATCAACATTGGGGAAAACCACCCGGTTCGGACCTTAAAGGAAACTCCTTTTCCATTTGGTGTGGTGGCTCCAACTGAATATAATGGGACCAGTTTCCCGATGATTTTTAAATACGATGGATAATTCATTTATTTTCTATTATCTAATGATAATGATGGATGATTTATTCTAAAATGAAAAATTATAAACAACTAATCTATCCCGGGAAATTTCCACTTTAGTGCAACTTTTGATGATCTTTATCTACAAATAGGCATATAGATGACTCCATTGATAAATAAAGACATTCATTCATATGATAATTACTTTGTTCAAGCAGTTGAACAAAGTAATAATCAAAACATTATTACACTATTCTTCATATATCATTGACATAAATATGATTGAAAGAATAACATTCCTTAAACATTCAATAGTGATAAGTATAAGGACTGCTGTTAAAACATATACATATATCAAATGATAGAAAGACTGAATAAATGATGATTCTTATAAAAGAATGGAGCAAAGACATAGATAATAGTACCATATGTAATTTGAATCCCTTCCGATATCAATCGCATTCAGATCATGTCTTCCAACTTAGAAATAGTCTCACAAAAAGCAATACTGCATATCTCATCAAAGTATTCTTCATTAAAATTCATAACATAGACCCAGTCTTCATAAAAAATATATATCAGAAGCACAATAGTGTGACTCCCGATCCAAGTTTTATACAAAAATTGAGGACCCTTTCTAAAGACATGAAAGTGTCTATAAATACAATCTAAGCTAATTGATTATGAAAATAAAAATTCTATGATATGGTATAACCAAATCATCAAAATCTCCTTGAAATAGGCATGCTTGCAGTCGGTAGAATGATTCACTATTTTGGCTGATCATCCTTTGGTTTGAGCTGGCATATAGCAAGCATTGGTTGCAATCCTGGAGGATGACTCAGACGTGAATGTAGTTGGGCTGAATACATAGCATCATGAATTTCGAGAATCATGTAACCGATTGCATCGGTTAAACATTTGAGTGCTGCTTTTTGACTATGTGGTTTAACCAGGAAGAACTAAGAGGTGTCCCAAGTTAAACTTTGGTTGCCCACGATTAATCTTTCATTCTTTTCTAAATCCTGCTTGCATGACTGCTCCAGTGCTTTAGCTGATGGAAATTTACCTGGAGTGCACTCTGAAATCAAATTAGATAGATAAAGAGTATCATTAATTAATTCAATCAAATTACCAGTTACTGATCCACATTGTGAAGTTGCCCTTTCTGCTTTCATCAATTGGGATTTCCATTCTAGGAAAAGAATTTCCTTGTGTGATTCTAGAATTCTAGGCAGATTTGCAGCTTGCCCTTCATTGGTTTCTTGCCAGGCAAGAAAGTTTGTTAATATCTCATCGACCTGTTCCAAATTCTGCCTTGCGTCAACTGATTTGTCAATCATTGAAGAAGAAATCTCACAAAGGGGTTCAACAAGAGAAATATTATGACATAGTAAATGCCTTATTGATCTGGAGAGCTTCGGATTTGAACTCTACTGGTTGAGGAAGACTTTTGAAATTTTCTATTTGTTGAGTCAGTTGATCGATTTTCTCATCTTTTGTTTTGCTCAATTGCTCGTTCATTGTCTTTAGCTTGGCCAATGCTAAGGATAATTCTTTTTGTTTATGTACTTCACTTTGGTCTATCCTCTGCTTCTCCTTGAGCAATTTCTCATTTAGCTGGTTATTTGATTGTTGTTGCGCTGCTAACTGTTGTTCGAACTGCTCTATTCTCTGTTGCTTTTTAGATACCTGTGCTTCCAGTGAAACAATTGTCTGATCTTTTTCTTTGAGTAAATTGCTAACTTCTGATGCTTTATCCATAGTAGCTGCGGAGTATGCCCTGACATATTGAGAGAGTTTTGTAAGGTCTTGGAAGGATTAATTTCTTCTCTCCATACCACATTAGCGATTTCTATTTGTGCAGGTAAAAGAGAGGATTGATCAAACTTTCTCTTTTTCCTTTGTCTTTTTACTACAGCCTTATGTTTGGGGCTGTAAAAGACATCTAAAGGTGGTATTTCTTCTACATATAGGATGATTTCATCAGATGGATTTTCTGGAATTATCTCCATATTTTTCTGAATGATGGGTGGGCCGCTGGTTCCTTCAGTTGGAATCGTACTAGTTGATGTTTTGTGACCAGTTGTCACTTCAGGTGCGCTAAATCCCTGTAAAGTCTTAGTATTTCTTATAATGGAATCAAACTATTTCCATTCCTGAAGAAGCTTGGGATCAATCTGAGTATCTATGTCCATGAGTTGGCTATGTTTTCCCTGTTCTTGTTTCTGTTCATGTTCTTGTTTCTGTTACCGTTTCTATTTGGAGATATTTTCCACAATGGAAGTCTTTTTAGTAACTATTTGTTCAACCTGACCGAATGAATAGGCTTTAGGATCTGTGACTAAGGGGTCTAAAGGCAAAGTTTGCAACCTTTGCTCTCTAAGCCTATTAAACACTTTTAATCCTTCATCTTGATATTTGGTTCTAGCCAATGATTTAACTTGAAATAAAGATTGGGCTGAGGAAAATAGATCATCGAAGTCATCCTTTTCATGATCAGACTTTGCAAGTTTGGCTTGTTCAAGAACATTATAGGCAACTTTTCTTGGATCATATTGCTTATTGGGGATTGTTGTAAGATTCAACATTTGTATTTTTTCTTCCTCCTTTTCTGCATGTTTGTAATCATGAAGAGTGAAAACACCGCATCTTAAAGGGAATGTAGGCCATGCCTGTTTCTTGGAATTTCTAAGGGTTTTGGATGTCCCTTCTACTATTATTTGATAAGCTAATTCCCGAGCTAATAGTTTATCGGGCACATATAGTGGAAGGACATGAGGTTTTGTAAGGCTACCAAAAAGCCTTATATAAGTGAATTTTTCTTCCCCAAACCGATTGCCTACTACTGTCAAATCTGTTTCTGCTTCCGGGGATATCTTTGGAGAAGGCTTATAAAAAATAGAGTAATAAATAGGCACAATAAAACCATTGCAGATTTTGTACAAATGGTTTTTGTAATTAGCCTTCCATAACATATCAAAATAAATATGGATTGGTTTAGGGTCTACAGGGGTCCATCTCCCCCCGAGCAATGGAAATTCAGAATTGAAACAAATAGTGTCCATAATGTAAGCACTGTAATAGAATGGGGGAATGGTACTAGTAGTTTGATATGAATTTGCTCTATACTATAGGATTGTTGTGGCTAATTTGTCAGATAAAATATTGGCCCAATCCATTATAAAGCCATTGATTTTCGCCTCCATTAGAGGGACCATTTCTATAGTGAACTTAGCAGAGTCATGTATTCCCTACATTCTACACATCATATCTCTGGCACAATAGTAAGGAGAAGCCAATGAGTCCACAGAGTACTTACCCGATGATTTGTGCTTGTGCTTCTCAGGAAAATGTCTCCATTACTTAATTGGGTCTAATTCTGACTCATTTTCTTTTGCAAACGCTTCAAGAAAGGCTTTGTTGTATCGCTTTTCAAGCTCAGGTAAGTGATACATTTTTCTTAGATCATATGGCTGAAATGAGTTGAATATCCTCCCATCAACTGTGCAAAAGGTTTTGTTTGTAACTGGAATTTTTTCCACTACCCATCTCACGACATCAGTATATGGGAAGACTTTAGCTCGGGCAGCTATTCTGTGAAGAAAGGAGCATGTCAACTCTTTAAGAGTTCCTTTAGACTTATCAATTGAATCAGCGGTGGCGTCTTCTGATAGTTCTTTGGGTTGTTCAATTTCAATTAGATTATAGATACCTTCCCAGCTAGTATTTCCTAAATCAAGACATTCGTGTCTGATATTAATCCCTTTTTACTTGGTTTGGGATCTTTGGCTAGCTGAGTTGCTGCTACAGGAGCTGCTACTACAGATTTCTTTGACTTCCTTCCCATTTTGCTTCAAATTTCTATTCTTAGCTAAATTTTGCACAAGTAATTGCAAAACCGTGATACAGAGAAATACTATAATAGACCAATATGATAATGAAAAAGGAGTTACGTCGATGAGCAGGTGGTAATGGAATATAGTTAAAGGTTGCCACAGATGAAATCTAAAGAAAAGATCTACCCTTAACTACTTCATTGAATAGTTGTTTAACATGTCAACCATGGTAAAGACGGTTTTAAATGCCTATCATGTTGCTTATATGCCAAATGATTAATTGAAGCATGCCCTAGATTTGTTTGATGGATGATCATTGATAAATCGCAAATCGACGATCGGGAATATCAAGGGAAAGGCTTTAACACTTGCTTTGAATATCTCCGATCTCCGAATAAGTGATATAATGCATGCAAACTAATTTAAATATATCCTTGTCACAATCAGGAATGGACTCAGCTTTATGGTTTTGTCAATGTGATTTCGCCGATTGCCAATTGCAATATGTTTTATCGCATTAGAGGATTTGAGCCTGCCTTCAATTATGTGTTGGCTTGTTAGTGTCATCGCCAATTTTCCTATTGCAATATGCTTTATCGCATTGGAGGAATTAAGGGGCTCCATTATATTGTACTTGGAATCTGGATTTTCTGATATCCGATTGCGATTGCCTTTTCGGATCGGAGTGAATGGGTAATGTTTATTATGGCTTTACGTATGTTTACTTTGTTATTGCGATATACGATCTTCCGATCGCTTTATCATAATAACAAAGAGTTTTATAATATTCTTAAAGTTACACTTTTTATTTTTATTCAAAAAAATCTTGCCAAATGATTGATTTACCTTAAGCCTTTTAATAAGGGTTTTTCTTATGATGGGTTAGTACCAATTTTATTTATGAACACAAAAATCTTATTAAGGGTCCCATTTATTCTTTAAATTTTATGTAACATTTTTTTAAGAAATGGGGGGTTGTTGATTAGCACAACAATTGGTGATTCACTAGGAGAAACAGTTATCTCTGAGAAAGTAAAATAATACTTTAACTTTCTTAATCTGAAAACCTTAATTGATAGAGAAAATTTAATATAACTAGATAATCATAGGTTCTGAAAGTAATGATAACTATTTTTTCTATTTTCTTCTTTTCTAAAAATTAAATACATTCTAAGCTTTAAATAAACCTTAATTGGTTGATAATGATAAAACAAAAGACTTTTCCAACTCAGCTTTTATAATGACTCCTTTTTCATAGGTAGAGCCTCTGCTGCCAGCAAACGTCAATAGTTTCAATAGGGTTACCTTTTAACCATTTGATCATTCATTATTCCATCCATTTCAAAGTATAACTAAAAAGAATGAATCCAAAAGATACATTTCCATATTTTTTGTATTTCATTTTCCTTTTTCCTTATTTTTTAAGATAAAAAGCCATTGTCTTGGTTTGGTGGCCAACTATTGACAATGCCATTCACTGGTTGTAATTTAACTGAACAAGTTGGCTCATGATGAGACCCCTTGTCTTATAATTATAAGCCATTACTCTGTTTTGGTATGCAGTGTTGGTAATGTCAGTTGAACTATTCCCCTATGATTATGGTAAGCGGGCTTGTAATAATACCTCTTATATTTTATATCAAATATATTTACACTCTGAGTAATTATAAAGTTTGATGGATGGGATGAACAATTATCCCCTTAAGAGAATATGGATGACAAGGTAAGATTTGAAGATGTTAAGATTGAATTAGTCTCTGTTTTGTATTGATAACCGTTTTCAGGATTCTAAAACTTTAAAATGATTTACAGTATTTCTAATTTATGAGAAGATTTCACAAAAATAAAATGGGGTTTTCAGAATCTAATTATAACTAATTTCCTAGAATTTTCTTTTTCCTTTAAGGTTTCCATTTCTTAAAAGTAAATATTAAAATTATTTTCTTTTGAGTAACTTTTTCAATATAACAAAGACCAATGGAAGGCTTTTCACAACTTTATTTGCTAGGATTTTAAATAAACTAATTTATTCACACAAGTCCTGCTGAAAATAGAATATTTACAAAGGGAGAAGGGGTTAACTCCTCAATTGAAGAATTTTTTCAGAATAAGGCCGTTGACAGGAAGAGAATCTCTCTTTCCTGATAGATCTTGAAATATGAATGTAAAAGGGCCTATCTTCTCAATGATTTGGAATGGTCTAAGCCACATTTTCTGGAACTTAATGTGTTTTCCTTTATCCTCATGGGCTTTGTCCCACTTGAAAACTAGATCACCAACTTGTAAATGTTTTGAGCCAGTTGAAGTTGGACCAAAAGATGACTTAATAATCTGCTGATGTTTTTCATGTATAATTCAGGCTTTCTCCCTTTCTTCTTCTAGTTTCAGGATTTGATCATGTCTTACTTGAATAGAAGATGAGGGACTTTCTTCAATAAACTGCACTAAAAATAGTGATGGAAGTACTAAGTTTGTTGGTATAACAACTTCCTTTCCATACACTAGATTAAATGGAGAAGTGCCTATGGAGGCCTTTTGTGTTATTCAGTCAGCCGATAGTACAAATATCAAAGACTTATGTCATTTTTTATGATTCTTCTCGATAGTTCTCTTAATGAGTTTGATAAGATTTTTATTTGTGGATTCTGCTAAACCATTACCCTGAGGGTAGTAGTTTGCAGAATATTTCAATTTAAATCCCCTTTGGATAGCAAACTCAAATATGGAATTTCCAGAGAACTAAGATGCATTATAAAAAATAAGAGCGTTTGGGACACCAAACCTGGTAATGATTAACTGATCTATGAATTCAATGATTGGGTCAGAGTTTGTTGTCTTCAAAGGAATTGCTTCAACCCACTTAGTAAAGTAATCAGTGGCTGTAAGAATATACCTATGTTGTTTGGAAAAGTGTGGCATGATTTCTCCAATGATATCCAATCCCCATTGTTCAAAAGGTTGTTCAATGTTGGCTGGTTGCAAAGGGAAAGCTGGCTTCCTTTGTCTTCCACTAGTAGTTTGACAAATTTCGCATTTCCTTACATACTCATGAGTATCTCTGAACAAGGTAGGCTAGTAATACCCAGCATGAATGATTTTGTGTCCTGTTGTATCAGCTCCAAAATGTCCTCCTCCTGGTCCATCATGTAGCTGCTGCAAGACCTTTTGCGCTTCAGGTTTTTCCAAGCATCTTAACAAAATCGAATCCTAATTTCGTCTAAACAATACATCATCTATAATCATGAAGTTTTTGGCTTTCAGTCGTATGGCATGTATGTTTTTATAAGAAAGATTAGAAGGAGCATACCCATTTTTCAAATAGAAAATCAGATCTGCGTATTGGGATTCAAGATTAGTGGTACGTATCTGATTGATTTCTTTAGTATCTTTTGTACCTTCATGTTCCTCAATATTAGAAGCTCCTACTAACAACCTGCAAAAACCTTGGCCTTTGACAATCTTTGTTGGTTTTATTTCCTAGTCGTATTCTTGTAATGTTGTGACTCAATTTGCTCTCTTTTCTCCTAATTCCCTTTGAACTAGTAACTGTATTACTGCTGAAAAAGGGACTATAACTTTTGTGTGATATTTTAAGAGAAAGGGTCTGTAGTGTTTAATGGCTTTGTATACAATAAATGTTTGTTTTTCAACTTTTGAGTAATTAAGTTCATCACCTTGAAGATTTGAACTATAAAATGAGATTGGTGCTTCCAAGTTTTGATCGTTGATTTGTGTCAGCATTGCTGCATAAGATGAATCAAATGCAAGAGTATATAACATGAAATGATTTGAAAAATTAGGAGTGCTTAAAGTAGGGGAATTTATGATTGATTGTTTGATGGAATCAAATGCTTCTTTTTCTACAAGCCCCCATTTAAACACTGAATTTTTCTTAATCATGGTTTGTAATGGTAAAACAATCTGTGAAAAATTTGGTACAAATCTTTTTACAAAGTTAATTTGACCTAAAAATGATTGCATAGATTTTTTATTATGAGGGAATGGAATGTCAGAAATCTCTTTGATTCTTTCTGGATCAATATAAATACCATCCTTTGAAACAATGAATCCCAAGAGCTTACCTTGATCAAGAGAAAAAAATGACTTGTTTGGATTGAGTGAGATATCGTACCTTTTGCAGCGTTCAAAGATTTTTTTTAGATCATGCAAATGGTTTGATCTTTTCTTAGAGAACACAGTAATATCATCTAAATAGACAACTACTGATTTATTGATCATTCCTTTGAATTCTATGCCCATTGCTCTTTCGAACGTAGCTCCAACATTGATTAATCCAAAAGGCATTTTTTGGTAGGCATAAGTTCCCCACTTGGTTCTAAAAGTAGTCTTGATTCTGTCATCAGGGTGTACCAAAATTTGGTTATGCCATGAAAAGCCATCTAAGAAGGAAATCAGTTCAGAACTTGCTACTGAATGGAGTGTTTGCTCCATGGTAGGTAAAGGGAAGTTATCCTTTTGACTTGCTTTGTTAAGATTTCTGAAATTGATACAAATTCTAATGTCACCATTTTTCTTCCATACTGGCACCATATTGGACACCTAGTTTGAATGTCTAACAGGAAAAATTATCTTAGATTTTAAGAGTTGATTTAGCTTAGCTTTTATTTGACTCTCTAAGTTAGGATGAATCTTCCTTAATTTTTGTCGTACTGGTTTTTGTTCAGAAAGCATTGGAATATTATGTTGTATGATAGATGTATCGTATGTTTTCAAATCATCATACTTCCAAGCCAAGAAATTTTTATATTTATGCAATAATCTAATGAATACAATTATTTCTTCTGAGGAAAGTCCTAATCCCAGATTGATGTTTTGTGGATTATCCTTAGTACCAAGGTTTACCAATTCAAATCTCAAAGTAGAAATTTGGAGCTTTGAATTAGTAACTTGTTTAAACCTTTCTTTGATATCATAAAGATCTTCAAGCCTGACCACTGGTTTAGGTATTGAGTTCTCTTCAAGCTTTTCCTTCATTTGAAGATCATGGTCACTTTCATCAATAATTTGGTCATCATAGGACTTGTCAGAAGTTAAAAAATTTAAAACGTCTTCATTGTGACTGAATACTTGCCAGTTAGTGACATTATCAGGAATTGATGGTCTAAAAATTAAGTCTACTGAGAATCTATCTGGGTTATAATCTTCAGATGGAAGGAGTTTGGAAGCAACATTAGCTAGTAAATTTGCTGCTGCATTCTGGGACCTAGGGATGGGAGAAATATTGAATGCTAAAAATTAAGATATAAGGTCTTGTACCAAAGACTGATAGTGTTTAAGGTGACTAGAAAGGCATTGAATAGTATTTCTGACTTGTTTTATAACAATTTCTGAATCACCAAACACTTTCAAATATTGAACTTTAAGACCAATTGCTTTGTAAAGTCCTTGAATCAAGGCTTCATATTCAGCTATATTGTTTGTGCATTCAAATTCCAACCTGCATGATAACATGGTCTTTTCTCCTTCGGGACTAACTAGAATACATCCTGCTCCTCCACCTTCACCAGACTTAGACCCGTCAAAATATAATGACCAAAACAAAGATTTATCTATAGTTTTATTTACAGTTTCCTCAGCAATTTTAACACACCTTGATGTATCTATTTGTGAAAAAAATTCGATTTGAGATGTGAAATAATTAACTGAGAAGGGTAATGGTTGAGCGGTAAAATTGCCAAAGAATGATTCAGATGAGTAATTCCCCAAAATGTTGTTATTGAATGTTATTGGTTGAGTTTCTTGTTCGAATTCAGTAACAGTATGGGTCATGTGTTTCTCTCGATCAATCTTGATCTGATTTGGCTTTCCTTTATAAGGCAGCCACATATGAGACCAATCAGTGGAAATATAACCATGAAGTTTCTCGGACCAGCCTCTACTCAAAATCAAACCATAGAATTCAGGTATATCAACGATTAAAATATCAATTCTCTGAACCACTCTTGGATCAACTGATAACCTAATAGTAACTGAGTTGATTTCTCCTAAAACCTGGACCTTTGTTCTATCCCACTGGACAATATGAATTGCTGACTTTTGGGGTTCAGTGTTTAGTTTGAAACAAACTGAAGCTGGCATTATATTAGAGGAAGCCCCTAAGTAAATCAAATAGTTGTGTAGATTTCTATTATAGATATCATAGGTTAAGAGGAACGGAGGGGTATGGGAATTGGATATATCTCTAATTAAAACAACATTAGTAGCTTCTACTCTACCAGGAGGTGGTTTACCTGTTTCATTAGCAGCTTTGGACAATACAACATTTGGAAGAGGAGAAGAAGGTACATCATCTAACTCCTTAAGCAGCAATTTTTGTTGATGTTTGAGTTTGCTACGCTCAAACATAGTAATATTTTCCTTTGTTTTCTTCATATCTTCTACAATGTTGTAGTCCATAGAATTTGTAACTACTAATGTTTTAGATGTTGGAAGTGGATTTGAAGCTGATGGCTAATTTTGGGAAGGTATGGCTGTGGATTTATTTGCGGGAACTTTTTCTTTAGTAGTAGTACCTGAATTCCTTTTCTTCTGATTTATTTGAATAGGTTCAGGAGTACCCTTACTCCTGGTAGTTACAGGGAAAGCTTCCTGTTAATTTTCTATATCGGAATTAGGCAAAATAAAGTCCCACATCCCATGACATTCTACAGTTTCCTCTTCTTCAGGTTCTTCAGATGATAAGACTATTTCTTCTTCTTCTTCCTCTTTGGGATCTGAGTCTGCATTGGATATAGCATTTGGTGGCTTTGATTCAAGTTTCTTGAAGTTTCTAAATGGTCTTCTGGTTTAAGTCTCAAATACTTGTTTCTTGATTTCTACCATTTCATTTGACATAGTCTTGAGAACTTTTTGGAGACCCTCCATATCATGTAGATCTTTAGCCATTTTCTTCTTTGAATCGTCTTTGAAAGAGACTTTTTTGGATTTCTGTCTTCAATAGTAGCCTTCTTTTCTAAAGCAATAATGCGTTTCTCTACAACAAGTGCCTCTTTCATGATTTCTACTAGAGTTGGTTTTGTAGCCCTATCTACAAAGATAACCATATTTGAAGGTAAAGTTGTTATATGCCATTCGCTTCTGATTTGCTCACTAGGTTTAGAGGCAGTTGGGATCTTATTCAAGAGTTTATTAAATCATGAATTGAACTCTTTTATAGGTTCTTTGGGTTCTATCCTAAGATTAGAAAGATCATTGATTAATGTCGCTAGAGATCTGTCGTCACCGTATTTAGTCAAGAACTGTTCATGAAAAATGTTCCAACTAGTAATGGATCCTGAGGGTAAGGAAAAATACCAAGACCCAGCTGATCCTTGCAAGGTATAATGGAAAATCCTAACAACGACATCTTCCTCTGTAACTCCTTTCAAGTTAACTGCTAACATAAAATTATTAATGTGCTCATCGGCTGGTATCCCTGCATTTGGATTAAATTTTGGAAACCATGTTTCAGGATGTGCTCGCAGTTGGTTTAATGGTGCAAGCATGGTGACTGCACCAGAATTATTCCATGGATTCTGAGTCACTTAGAACTAGTACTAGATGATAGTGCCGATGAAGTTCTAGATGATTCGAAAGGAGTAGATATTGAAGTTTGAAGGGGTTGAGATGTTGAAGTTTCAGATCCCTGTTGAACAACAATTTGTAATGGAGGAGTGGATGGTTGACTTTGTAATGGAGAAGATGAAATGGAGGATGATGATGAGATAGGCTCACTATCAGATCCTTCAATTGTTTTTCTTTCCCTTTTCCTTTTAGGCAAAGGCAACTCAGTAGGTTCAATACCAAGCTTTCCACTCTGAAGTCTGGTGAGGGGGTGAGAAGGAACAAATTGCAAAGTTACACTACCTTGAGATACCTCAGATTTCTGTGGTGAGATTGAGAAGGCTTGAAGTTTATGGATAAGATACTGTACTTCAAGAGATTCAGGACTTAATTTATATGGGATGTGTTGTGATTGAGCAGTGGTAGTTGTGCTCTCTTCTTCTCGTTTAAAGACTGGAGTCCCAGCATGCAAAGGAGAAGTCAGAGGTGAGGTGGAGGGAGATTTACTCTCAGAATGAGTTGTAGGTTTGGGTTTGCTCGCCATTCACAGTTCATGCCCTCCTTCTAGTGACAAATATGTTGATGCCTCGAAAATCGCTGCATCAACATCAGGGAAAACCACCTGGTCCGTACCTTAAAGGCAACTCCTTTTCCGTTTGGTGTGGTGGCTCCGACTGGATATAATGGGACCAATTTCCAAAGGATTTGTAAATAGGATGGATAAGTGGTTGATTTTATATTATCTAACAATAATGATGGATGATTTATTTTAAAATGAAAATTTATAAACAACTAATCTATCCCAGGAAATTTCCACTTTAGTGCAACTTTGGATGATCTTTATCTACAAATAGGCATATAGATGACTCCATCGATAAATAAAGACATTCATTCATATGATAATTACTTTGTTCAAGTAGTTGAACAAAGTAATAATTAAAACATTATTACACTATTCTTTATATATCATTGACATAAATACGATTGAAAGAATAACATTCCTTAAACATTCAATAGTGATAAGTATAAGGACTGTTGTTAAAAGACATACATATATCAAATGATGGAAAGATTGAATAAACACTGATTCTTATAAAGGATGGAGCAAAGACATAGATAATAGTACCATATGTAATTTGAATCCCTTCCGATATCAATCGCATTCAGATCCCGTCTTCCAACTTATAAATACTCTCACAAAAAGGAATAGTGCATATCTCATCAAAGTATTCTTCATTAAAATTCAGAACATAGGCACAGCCTTCATAAAAATATATATATCGGAAGCACAATAGTGTGACTCCCGATCCAAGTTTATACAAAAATTGAGGACCCTTTCTAAAGACATGAAAGGGTTTATAAATACTATCTAAGCTAACTGATTATGAAAATAAAAATGCTATGATATGGCATAACCAAATCATGAAAATCTCCTTGAAATAGGCATGCTTGCAGTCAGTAGAACGATTCACTATTTCGACCGATCATCCTTTGGTTTGAGTTGGCATATAGCAAGCATTGGTTGCAATTCTGGAGGATGACTCAGACGTGAATGCAGTTGGGCAGAATACGTAGCATCATGAATTTCGGGAATCATGTAACCGATTGCATTGGTTAAACATTTCAGTGCTGCGTTTTGACTATGTGGTTTAACCAGGAAGAACAAAAAGGTGTCCCAAGTTAAACTTTGGTTGCCTGCGATTAATCTTTCCTTCTTTTCTAAATCTTGCTTGCGTGACTACTTTAGTGGTTTAGTTGATGGAAATTTCCCTGGAGTGCACTCTGAAATTAAATTGAATAGATAAAGAGTATCATTAATTAATTCAATCAAATTACCAATTACTGATCTACATCTTGAAGTTTCCATTTATGCTTTCATCAATTGGGATTTCCATTCTAGGAAAAGAATTTCCTTGTGTGATTCTAGAATTCTAGGCAGATTTGCAGCTTGCCCTTCATTGGTTTCTTGCCAGGAAAGAAAGTTTGTTAATATCTCATCGGCCTATTCCAAATTCTGCATTGCATCAACTGATTTGTCAATCATTGAAGAAGAAATCTCACAGAGGGGCTCAACAAGAGAAACATTATGACATAGTAAATTTAACTATTTAATCAATGCCTTATTTATCTGGAGAGCTTTGGATCTGAACTCTGTTGGTTGAGGAAGACTTTTTAACTTTTCTATTTGTTGAGTCAGTTGAGCGATTTGCTCAATTGCTCGTTCATTGTCTTTATCTTGGCCAATGCTAAGGATAATTCTTTTTGTTTCTGTACTGCACTTTGGTCTATCATCTACTTCTCCTTGAGCAATTGCTCATTTAGTTGGTTATTTGATTGTTGTTGCACTGCTAACTATTGTTCCAACTGCTCTATTCTCTATTGCTTTTCGGATACCTGTGCTTCTAGTGAAATGATTGTGTAATCTTTTTCTTTGAGGAAATTGCTAACTTCTGATGCTTTATCCATAGTAGCTGCCGACTATGCCCTGACATATTGAGAGAGTTTTGTAAGGTCTTCAGAAGGATTAATTTCTTCTCTCCATACCACATTATCCATTTTTGTTTGTGCAGGTAAAAGAGAGGATTGGTCAAACTTTCTCTTTTTCCTTTGTCTTTTTACTACAACCTTATGTTTAGGGCTGTAAAAGACATCTAAAGGTGGTATTTCTTCTACATGTAGGGTGATTTCATCAGATGGATTTTTTGGAATTATCTCCATGTTTTTCTGAATGATGGGTGGGACGCTGGTTCCTTCAATTGGAACCGTACTAGTTGATGTTTTGTGACCAGTTGTCACTTCAGGCGTGCTGAATCCCTATAAAGTCTCAGTATTTCTTATAATGGAATCAAACTGTTGCCATTCCTGAAGAAGCTTGGGATCAATCTGAGTATCTATATACATGAGTTGGCTATCTTTTCCCTGTTCCTGTTTCTGTTCATGTTCCTATTTCTGTTCTCATTCTTTTTCGGAGATCTTTTCCACATCGGAATTATTTTCAGTAACTATTTGTTCAACCTAACTGGATTACTGGGCTTTAGGATCTGTGACTAAGAGGTCTAAAGGCATAGTTTGCAACCTCTGCTCTCTAAGCCTATTAAAAAATTCTAATGCTTCATCTTGATATTTGATTCTAGCCAATGATTTAACTTGAAATAAAGATTGGGTTGAGGAAAATAGATCATCGAACTCATTTTTTTCATGATCAAACTTTGCAATTTTGGCTTGTTCAAGAACATTATAAGAAACTTTTCTTGGATCATTTTGCCTACTGGGGATTGTTGCAAGATTCAACATTTGTATTTTTTCTGCCTTTTTTTCTGCATGTTTGTAATCATGAAGAGTGAAAACGCCGCATCTTAAAGGGAATGTAGGCCATGCCTGTTTCTTGGAATTTCTAAGGGTTTTGGATGTCCCTTCTACTATTATTTGATAGGATAATTCCCAAGCTAACAGTTTATCGGGCACATACAGTGGAAGGACATGAGATTTTGTAAGGCTACCAAAAAGCCTTATATAAGTGAATTTTTCTTCCCCAAACCAATTGCCTACCACTGTCAAATATGTTTCTGCTTTCGGGGATATCTTTGGAGCAGGCTTATCAAAAATAGAGTAATAAATAGGCACAATAAAATTGTTGCAGATTTGGTACAAATGGTTTTTGTAATTAGCCTTCCATAACTGATCATGTTAGATATGGATTGGTTTAGGGTCCATCTCCACCCAAACAATGGAAATTCAAAATTGAAACAAACATTGTTCATAATGTAAGCACTGTAATAGAATGGGGGAATGGTCCTAGTAGTTTGATATGCATTTTCTCTATACTCTAGGATTGTTGTGGCTAATTTGTCAGATAAAATATTGGCCCAATCCATTACATAGCCATTGATTGCCATCTCCATTAGAGGGACCATTTCTATAGTGAACTTAGCAGAGTCATGTATTCACCACATTATACACATCATAGCTTCGGCATAAAAGTAAGGAGAAGCCAATGAGTCCACAGAGTACTTACCCGATGATTCATGCTTGTGCTTCTCGGGAAAATATCTCCATTGCTTAATCGGATCTGATTCTGACTCATTTTCTTTGCAAACGCTTCAAGAAAGGCTTTGTTGTACCACTTTTTAGGCTCAGGTAAGCGATACATTTTCCTGAGATCATCTTGCTGAAATGAGCCGAATATCCTCCCGTTAGCTGTGCAAAAGGTTTTGTTTGTAACTAGAACCTTTTCCACTACCCATCTCATGAAATTAGTATATGGGAGGACTTTAGCTAGGGCAGCTATTCTGTGAAGAAAGGAGCATGTAAACTCTTTAAGAGTTCCTTCAAACTTATCAATTGAATCAGCAATGACGTCTTCTGATAGTTCTTCAGGCTCTTCAATTTCAATTAGATTATAGATACCTTCCCAGCTAGTATTTCCTAGTCTGAGACATGTCGTGTCTGATATTAATCCCTTTTTACTTGGTTCGGGATCTTTGGCTGGCTGAGCTGCTACTATAGGAGCTACTGCTATAGATTTCTTTGACTTCCTTCCCATTTTGCTTCAAATTTCTGTTCTTAGCAGAATTTGACACAAGCGATTGCAAAACGGTGATACAGAGAAATACTATAACAGACCAATATGATAATGAAAAAGGAGTTACGTAAATCAACAGGTGGTAATGGAATATAGTTAAAGGTTTCCGTGGATGAAATCTAAAGAAAATATCTACCCTTAACTGCTTCATTGAATAGTCGTTTAACCTATCAATCATGGTAAAGATGGTTTTAAATGCCTATCATGTCGCTTATATGTCGAATGATTAATTGAAGCGTGCCTTGGATTTGTTTAATGGATGATCATTGATAAATCGCAAATCAACGATCGGGAATATCAAGGGAAAGTCTTTAACACTTAATTTGAATATCTCCAATCTCTGAATAAGTGATATAATGGATGCAAACTTTTAAATATATCCTTGAGATGCGCGCCTAATAAATATATTGCAATCGGGAATGGACTCAGGCTTTATGGTTCTGTCAATGCGATTTCGCCGATTTCCGATTGTGATATGTTTTATCACATCGGAGAATTTGAGCTTGCCTTCAATTATGTGTTGGCTTGTTGGTGTCATCATCGATTTGCCGATTTTGATATGCTTTATCGCATCAAAGGAATTAAGGGGCTCCATTATATTGTGCTTGGCATTTGGCTTTTCCGATATCTGATTGCGATTATCCTTTCGGATCAGAGTGAATGGGTAATGTTTATTGTGGCTTTGCATATGTTTCCTTTATTATTGTGATATGCGATCTTTCAATCTCTTTATCGTAATAACAAAGAGTTTTATAATATTTTTTAAAGTCACGCTTTTTATTTTTATTCAAAAAAAGCTTGTCAAATGATTGATTTACCTTAAGCCTTTTAATAAGGGTTTTTCTTATGATGGGTTAATACCAATTTTATTTATGAACACATAAATCTTATTAAGGGACCCATTTTTTCTTTAAATTTTATGTAACGATTTTTTAAGAAATGGGGGGTTGTTGATTAGCACAACATGACAATATCAAAATAAGAGAAGAAGATCATATTACCAAGAAGTGGAGGAAGTTGAAAAGAAGTCCAAGAAAAGAGGAAGTAAGAGATCTCTACTATGTCTGAGATAGTCTTCCTCACAAAGGGGCTTGAAATAGCTTCTCAATCTTATGCTATAGGATATGGATATAATAAATAATAAGATGCATTGTGGCATCATGGAAGAATTATAAACAAGAGCTCGTGACATCACCATAGGAAACATGAAGGATGTCTAGAACAAAATCATGGCAGTCAAATATGAAGGATATAGCTCTTGGGAACTTCATTGCATACTTAAGGAAAGGAAGAAGTCATCTAGGAAAAGGCTCATCATACATCAAGGGAAACATATGGTGAATAAGGATATGAGAGATCCTTAAGATTATATGATGGAATCCTCATTGGAGGAGTCACCTATCTAGAGTGGAAGTAAGTGTTTCATCAGGAACTCCAACTTGTGGAGTTCATGGGATGATGGTATTATGACATAAGAGATGAAGTAGATCAAGGGGTTGAAGATATTTTCAATCAAGGAAATTGTTGAAAGAAGCCTAGATGACCTAAAGGTAAATGAGGTATGTATGTTTGTATTTAATATTATAATGTCATGCCGTATGGTTGCAGGTAACATGGATCACTACTTCTATTTTGAAAAGAATGATAAAAGGAAATGAATATCCTCCTATGAAAGAATGTCAGGAGGAATGAATCCAACTAGATGAAATCAAAATACTATGTCCTCATATGAAGTATTAGGTGGTTGACTATAATTGAGGAACTTTGATTGGAAGCTCCTGGGAAAGAAACGTTTGAAGAACAAAAGGAAGAGATCATGAGATATACAACAATGGTAAAGACATTCAACATATGAGACTAACCAGAGTTGACTATAATATCTCCTAGAAAGATATGAATACTATGATAGGAGTTAGAAAAATATGGAGACCCTTGAAAATGAATATCTTTGGGAAATGTCTCAACATTTATGTAGGATGTTGACACCTACAAGAAGATGTTATGATGAAAGATCATCACTAAGGTAATTTTGATTTAAGTGTTCATTTATTTTTGAGTTGATATCTAGATGGGGTTATGTAGGAATTCCAAAGGGGAGATACGTGGATGACTTCCAAGAGGACCATATTGAAGTATGTAAGATCCTTCTAAAAAATATGGCATGAAAGTAGAATGACATGAAGCAAAGCTAGATGGAAAAACTATTGTATCACTTTCTGATGATATGAGTACATGACTAACTCATGGATGAAAGTGATGGATTGTCTGTTACCTATGAATAATTCCCCAAAATATGAAGATTCCATTACAAAATAAATTGATGACATCGAAGAAGAGAGGAGTTCTTTAGGCATTTGGTTGTTCCACATGAGGAGATGTTGTAGGTCCCTAGTTAAGAGGGAGCTAGAAAAAGAAATTTCTTACTTGGAAGAAACTTGGAAATTCCTAAACCAAGAGGGAGCTTAGGTACATTACTTGTGTGTAGGAATGATACATTCCTTATTGGAATATTTCCTACCTATTTGAGAGGGAGAGATAAACATGACATTCTGGTCTTCACCTAGAAAGACAAAATGGAAGATTGGGTAATAATCTGGCATCCGATACTCTTTGGGGACGAGATAGGGAATCCAATGAAAGTGTAGTCATGGAGGACCAATATTATTTGAGGGTTAGGGAGTCCAAGATAAGAATAGTCCTCATGGAACATAACCTAAGAGAACTTGGCTGGGGTTTGTTTCAAGAGAGACAATGATGAGGTTGTCTATAAATCATTGGTCTCACTAGCATTGTGCTTAGACCTTGTGGAGATAAGGAGTTGTTATTCAAGGCCTTTCTATGTAACAATGTTGGTTGATATGATGCTATAAAAATGACTTACCAATCCAAATTATTCTTATGAGAAATTCTTCAGATTTAGAATGGCCAAGTACCATTATGAATACCTCCCTAGTTAAGAGGGAGCATTGAAAAGTGTAACTAGGTTTGGTCTACATAATGACATGTAATTATGATTTTTGTAAATAATGAAATGAAGAAAATAAAATTATTTTTGTAAACCTTGATTCATGGGTTTCATGACCAAGTGATTTTATTTTTAGATGTCTCCCATTGAGAGCCTTACGATTTATCATTAAGTAAAAGAGTTAATGTCACATATGGAGAGCTCTTTTGAGCATGTCTAAAACTTATATACAAGTCTATGTAGCTCTCAAACGATAAGCACACAATCCTCTCTTCATGTCAGCTTCAAGATAAGGTGACAAACTCATGTCGACTCACCTCAAATAGACACACCTATTCGGATATGTATAGATCGTCTTATTTATGGGACCAACCACTATAAATATGTGTGAAGGCACTTCGGATCAGAGCAGTTCAAACTTCACATAGCTGTGAGATTTCGGTGAACAGAGTCAACATAAAAATTTCGGATCCCTCTGTTTCAGTTATCTATTGCTATGGAGAAGTTCATATGTCAAATCATAGTTCATAATTCGGACAAGTAAAGACAACAAGGCATATCTCTATCGTTTTAAAATGGGTAACAACAGAGGGAAGTTTGTGTCTATATCCATGAATTTCGGCTATCAAGTTCAGTAAAAGGCTATAGTTGTTTGGATGTAGAGATCAGTTCGAATTAGTCTAAGGACCAATCTTAGGGACAATAATTCTAAAGGAGAGTCTCGGTGTTATAATAAGAAGATCACATATTAATAAATACCACATAAATGACCTCGGTGTAATCTTTATCTTATATCAAAGAGGACTCGGTGCTATCTTAGGAAAATGATCATCGGTATGTGACAAGGTCTCTGTACTATCACATGATGGAAGATCTCGATGCGAAGAAGACCGAAGTGGAAGAGAATAGAATAAGAAGATTGATAGTGAAGATGACTTGTGTCTTGGTCTTGGAGAAGCTACTAGGTCAAGGGTTTGGTCTTGGTATTCGTCAATTGGAATTTCTAGAAGATGAATTTGTGTGGGTTTTCCTCTCAAAGAGTGAGAGGTTTTGGCCCTGGCATATAGCCTCATGTTGTGTCTCTTGTGTATTTATGTTCATGAATTGGTTACTGTTTGATGAAGAAGAACACTAATAATTTAACAAGAAGAAGATCCTAATATAAAGAAGTAAAAAGCATTCACAAGCAGTCACTAATGAAAGAGGAATCACCTAATATTAATGCCCTAGTTTTCTTGACACTATGCAAGAAGAGCATAGCAAGAGAAAAACACTATCCGATTGCTACAATGTGAATGTTGAGAGCCTACAAAACTAACTTATATTAGGTCATTTTTAACTCTTTTTTGCCTAAACATTGCTACCACTTCTTCCACAACTTTCTAGGAACCTCTAGGACCTATGCACACTTCAATATACCTATGCAAACCTTTACAACCATCAAAGCATCATCACAAGCTCTAGAATCTCGTTGACTTAAATTCCAACCACAACTGGCTGACTGAATCAAAGGGTTGACATCAGTTCCAACACAATGTGGCCAACAACCTTTATGATCTAGAAAAAGAAGAAATCTTCCATCTCTTCATTTCTTGCACCTTATCCCAAGCAATCTAGTCTGAGGTAAAGTAGTTATTAGGATGTCATGTAAATTAGGTTGGCTTCTCCATGGAGGACACATTAAGAAATCGTTCTAGATGCTCTCTTCATCTCTTGAACCTTCTACCAAGAAATCTAGTATGAGGTAAAGTAGTTATTAGGATGTCATGTAAATTGGGTTGGCTTCTCCATGGAGGATGCACTCATAAATTGGTCTAGATGTTGTTTTAGTCACAATTTTCACAAGCTCTCCTATATATCATCGTCTAAAGCATTTGGCTTGAACAAAACCATGTAATATTAGAAATAAGACCCCCTCTTCTCTTAGAGTTTTCATTAGAATAGTTTTGAGGTAAAAAAATGGGACCCATAAGGAATATTTTAAAATAATAGTAGAAATAATAAAGTAAGATTAGATTACATCATCAAATCTTAGAGGGAAAAATGAAAAAACTATTTTTTCAAATCGTATTTTCAACTTATCTCCCTACATTTTTACTCAAATTTCGAGCGGAAGCACTCATTGGAAGACAAATTTAATTCCTATTCCAAGGAGTACCCATGTTGAATACTTTTGATGGATCCTCCTACATGAAAAGTGATAAATACATGAAAAACGTGATTGTAATGACATGTTCTTGGATTTCTCACTTTTCATGTAAAAGGGTCCATTGAAAGTATGAAAAATTAGTATTCTTGGATGATAAATTAAATAGCATCCAATGAGTGCTCGCTGAAAATGAGTGAGTAGTGGTGTTTTATTTTTTTTTTTTTATATTTAATATTTACTTTTTTACTCCAAAAATGATGAATTGTCCTCCATGGTTGACATCATCATCTTGAATCTTATTGGTTCTTATAAAGTTGAGTTTAGTTGTAAATTTTTTTGAGGCCCACTTTAGACCTCAAAATTTCTCTAATAGGTCAATAGTCTCACTATTCTTTCCTCTCAGCCACTAGATTCCTCTCACATTTCTCTCAATCATCAGCATGCCCTAATCAACATGGAATCCTCATCGACTTTTTTTTATGGTGAATCTCAAATATCTCCCAAAAAGGTTGATGCAAAGGGGTATTCTCCTTTTTTATTAAGATCGTTTCCTCACTTTCGGTCGGAATTGTTGAAGCCACAAAAAACTATGTTGAACTTCTTAACCTCTTTCTACTTCTCACTCTAGTACACAAGAAAACCTCTCAAATTCATATTTATTTTGTCTCTCTTATTGTGATCAATTGGATTAAGGGAATTTATCGATTTAGGCACCATTAGTTGTTCCATAATTTTCAAGTAGTGTATCTTTTGATTTCTTCTTTCACTTCTATCTCCTTTAATCATGTTTACAAAAATCAAAATCAAACTGTGGGTGGTCCCACCAATTGGGCTTGTACATGGACAAAGGAAATTGTACCTCAAAGAAGAAAAGAGGACAGTCATACTGAGCATATTCACTCCATGTGGACATATCTCTTCCAATATCTAAACTAAAAGTTTTATGAATATTATGGCACTATGACAGTTCATCGACTATATATGATTTTGGGACAAATAGTACATCATTTTCAGATATTTGCTAATATGTTTTATTTTTTACTATCAACCTCAATGAATGTTTCTTAGTTTTTATATCCTTTCCTTTTCAGTACATCTATTTTTTGCTATTTTTCTCTAAAAGGGACTTTGCAATCCATATTTGTGCACCTCCATGTTCCTAGAAAAAAATATAGTGTTAGTAGTTGGAATAACAATTAAGATATATTTATAGTATAAATTTATGCATTAAATTTAACAAAGGTCTAATCCTCATATTAATAAATAATCAAAAAATATTTAACTACTAATTTAATTCCATTTTAAATTTTTAATACATAACTTTTATCATTTAATTTCAGGTGGTGTTTTAGGTATTTGATAATAATAAAAATTGTATTAACAAATTTGATATTCTAATTATTTGATAAATTCAAGTTTAAGATAGATTTCTATCAAGTTTAGTTATTTATTTTTCATTTCATCCCGTTTCTTCTCATTTAAAACAAAATCAATTTATAATATTTTATTTTCTAATGTAATAAAAATAAAAATAATGTAATATTGGGAGATGAGTTAAAATTCACTAGTGAGAGAATTCTCACGCTAGAGATGGCTTTACTCGCACTTACAATCACTAAGCCAACAATCAAGTACATATATAGGATTACAATATAGTTGAACAAAATCCTAGAATATGGGTTCTAAAAACTAACAAGGACTAATTAGGACAATCAATCCAAACAAAACTCTAACAACACATAAATTTTTTAATAATAGAAGATTCTAGATTTCTCCATTATTTTGACACTCCCCCTTAATGCAAAAATATGTTTTCTACAACTCTCAATTGGTTTCTACATCAATTGTTTTCTTTCCAAGAGGCTTTGTAAAGATGTAAAGCACATTTTCATTGGAATTACAATAGACTAAATCAATTTCCTTAGACTACATCTTTTCACTAACAAAATAATAGTGAATCTCAATGTGTTTATATATTGCATGGTATATAGTATTAATGGCTAGTTTGATGGAGCTTTGATTATCACATGTTATAATTTTTAGCATTTTATGTACTTCTCCAACATATCCAAGAACTTGCCTCAACCATACTACTTCACAGCTAGTTGTACTTACCTTCAGTTGATGACAAATAAACAATTGGTTGTTTCTTACTGCTCCAAGCCACAATCCTGGATCTAAGGTTGAATGCATATCTTGAGGCTAATCTTCCTTCATCTAGATTTCCAACCCAACATAAATCATAATAGCCTGACAAGTCAACACCAAAATCATCAATATATTTAATACCAAAATTAACACTTCCTTTCAGACATCGAAGGACTCCCTTTACTTCTTTCTAATGGCTTTTAAAATCTTTGTCCATAAATTGACTTAGGGAGTTAACTTAATATGCTATGTTTGGCATAGCTGTAGTGAGATAGTTTATACTTCTCACCAACTTGCAATACAATGTACTATCCACCTCTCTTGTCCCATCATCATTGTAGAGATTAGAATTTTGTTTTAAAAGTATTAATACTATCATACATAGGTCCATTTTTAACCTTTTGAGTAGCTACCTTGTATATTGTGTATGTGTAACCAATTTTTGACTAGCTTCTCTCCATATTTCAAGACCTAAGTAATATTGTAATTCATCAAGATATTTATTTTCAAAAAACGTTGACAATTATATTTTAACTTCATCAATTAACTTAAAAGCATTTCCTATTATAATAATATCATCATCATACAAGGAAATCATAGCAACATGACCCTTTTGATTTGACTTGATATACAAGTTAGGGTCACTATTGCTTTTCATAATACATTTTTGAAGAAAGAAAGAGTCAATCTTCATATACCAAGATCATAGTCCATATTTAATCCATAAAAATAATATTTAATTTGCAAACAAGGTGCTCTTGATCCTCCTTTATGGATTCTTCTTGTTGAAAAATATATTCTTCTTCATTTAGTTCCCAATTCAGAAAAGAATATTTGACATCTAGTTGATGTTGTTTCCATATATATTTTGTAGCTAATGAAATTAATATAATTATGTTTAGCTTAGCTATAGGTGAAAACATTTCTTCAATCAATTCCCTCTTTATGTAAGTAGAATTTTGCAACAAATCTAGCCTTATATTTATCTATACTTTCATCATCATTAAAATTGGGTTTGAACAACCATTTGGATCTTATGGGTATTTTATTTCAGCAAATTTTATACTTCCCAAGTATTGTTTTTCATTATGGACTCATACTCTTCCTTCATTGTATCTCTCCATTCTTTATGCTTATTAGTTTGTTTGAAATTCAAATGTTCTATGACTTTCATTAGTTCAATCATTAAGGCATAATATTTAAATCTTACTAGTGGTTAAGTTTTTGTGATGACCTCCTTGGCATTTGACTGCTTTCATCTCTTCTCATGCTTTGTGGTGAATCATCTCCTCATTTTGGTGTATTATGGTTGCAAGAGATGTCTATGTCATGGGATTCTTCTTCTCTTTATGTTCCTATTTATCATATACTTCCTATTTCACATCATCATAATTATAAAGAATGTGCCATGCATCATAATTTCCATTCTTATTCCCTTCATCTGCATGCTCATGAAATAACACATGTTCTTACAAAAATATTGTGCGGGGAACAAAAAATTTATATGCTTTATGATCAAAACAGTAATTAATGAAAATACACTTGATAGATTTTGCATCAAGTTTTCTCCTATCTTCTTCAAAACATGAGAAAATTCTTTGCTTCCAAATATTATTAAATGGTATATTGTTGATTTATAACCAAAAATATCTTCAAGAGTCTTATGATTTAAATTTTTATTTGGACTTTTATTTTTCAAATAAGCAGTCGTGTTAATAGCTTTAACCTAAAAGGCATTGGTAATATTTTTACATTTTAACATGCTCCATGCACATTCTACTAGGGTTTTTTTCTTCCTTTTAGCTACTCCATTTTTTGGTGGAGTATGTGATATTGTGTATTGTTTTACAATTCCTTGGGCTTTGTAGTACTTGATAAATTCACTTGAATTATATTCTCCCCCTTAATCTAATCAATGGATCTTGATGTGTTTGCATGTTTGCTTCTCAGCCATATTTTTGTACTCATTAAAGTATTAAAGTGCATCAATTTTCTTTCTCGTGAAGTAAACCCATGTGTATTTTTTATAGTCATCAATAAATATCAATAAATAATATGCTTAAACTAATGATTTTTCTTGCATAAGTCCACATACATCTTTATTCACAGGCTGAAAAATGTCTCGCTTTCTTCTACTTGTATGAGTACGTAACTCTTCCCTATGCATATTCCCTAATGCACACTCTTCACATGTAGAATATTCATTCTTAAATACTATACCATTCCTCATTTTTGACATAGAAAAAAATAATGCTAATTAATTTGGCCATACCTTTAGTGCCAAATAACTTATGTTCTCATGTTAGTAGATGTCAATACTTGATGAATTTCACTTTTCACATTAAGCTTATATAAACCTCCAATTATAACTCTTGTTGTAATGATCTTGAAATGATCTTGGATATCTCTCATCAAACAATGTGAATTTACAAATTCTACCTTCAATCCTAATCTATTATGGTAGAAAATGAGATTATATTCTTCTTAATAATAGGTGCATACATCATATTGTGAATTTATTTAATGAAACCATTTGGTATTGTCACAGATACATCACCATACCCTTTAATTTGGTGTGAACAATCATACCCAAGATATATATTTGTACCATTATTGGTTTCATAAAATCTCTCAAACCAGTGCTTGTTACAAGACATATGGATGGAGGTTCCAGAATCAACAAACCATTTATTTGAATCATATATTTCAGAAAATAGCATATCCTCTATAGAAAATCCTATAGATTCACAAGTTCATGCAATGTACTAAAGCATAGGACACGAATCTACTTCTACTTTCAACTAGTTGAATCCAATAGATCGATGAAAAAATATGAATAAGAAGAAGATAAATCAACGGAAGATAACACAAGATGTATCTGGGGAAAGCGACTTCTCAAAACTCTACTATCTTTATTTCATATATCATAAATATGAGTGAAGAAACAAATATTTTTCTCATTAGAACAATTCCGCACAAGTATGCTCAACTCTCTTAGATCACAAGTTAGCTTAAGTCAAATCCTCAGCCTATTCCTCAGCTCTCTAAGCCCCTAATCTCTTACATAATTCCTAGGATGAATAACCCTCATGTAAAGGGAATTCATGCTTCCAAATCTCAGAAATCTAAACATAGGTCCTTCTCGGATTGCATGCATGATCTATACAACTCAATAAATCACAAAACTGATAGTACATTGTCCTTGCACTCTAGTCTCAACTAGGTCTTTCTCAGAATCAACATGCATGAGCTTCTGATGAGGGAATCTTCAGTTAACTAGAGTGACACTTGTGGATGCACTGCACCAACTACCTGTTAAATCTATATTAGTTCCACAAACAATTTGGAACTAATTTAACTGAATTAAACTAGAATTTCTTGTTTCCATTTATCAAAACTCCCTCTAAACAAGAAAAGGCTTATAATCTATCCCAATCCTGTCTCCGTGAAGCTTAAATTTACATCTTAACAATTCCTTTTTCAAAATGTCAGCATCTTGCTCCTTCTTGGGAATATACTTGAACAACATAATCTGCCTCAATAAACAATCTCTAAGATGACGATATCAGATATCAATATGCTTGGACTGATCATGAAATAGATTTCTACAGAGTTTGATACAACTCTGATTATCATAGTAAATGACAGTTGGATCCATTTGTTGACCAAACAAACCAACCATGATCTTCCTCATCCAGATGGCCTCACATGCTGCCTGACTCACAACGATGTACTCTACCTCTGTCGAACTAAGTGCAACTGATATTTGTTTCCATCTATACTAAGAAATTGCCGCTGACCCAATACTGAAAATCCCTCTTGATGTGATTTTCTAATCAGATGGACTCTCGACCCAATCTACATCAATGAAGCCTTGAATCTTCACTTCATGTGCCTGTATGTACCATAATCCATACTGATAAGTGCCCCTAAGGTATCTCAACACATGCTTATCTGCTTTCCAATACAGCTTGGTAGGCCTAACCATTGCTTGACTAAGTTGGTTAACTAAATATCACATATCCGGTTGTGTGTTCACCAAGTACATGAGTGAACCCACAAGTTTCCTGTAAACAGTAGCTTCCACTGCTTCCTCTGAAGTAGCATCCTCCTTCCTCTGGTTACTTGCTAGAGAAGTCTCCATGGGTTTTCTTCTCTCCTTGCGGAATATCCTGAGTATCTCATTGACATACTTTCCCTAAGACACAAACAACTACCCATATCCCTACCATACCTCCATGCCAAGAAAGTATTGCATGAGCCCCATGTCATTCATCTCAAAATCTCTTGCAAGGTCCTCCTTGCAAGACTTGATCAGTTGATCATCACCTGTTAGTATGAGATCATCAACATAAAGTACAATGATCAACAACTTACCTTCCACCACTATGTGGTATAGGTTTGCATCTGCTTCACTCTTCGTGAAGCTCGAACCGGTGAAGTAGCTATTTTTCCTAGTGTACGAAGCATGGTGTGCTTGCTTCAGCCTATACAATGCTCTCTTGAGCCGGCACACATGTGACTCACAGTCAAAGGTCTCAAAACCTTTAGGCTACTCTATGTAGACCTCTTCCTCAATCATGCCATTAAGGAAGGTTATGTTCACATCCATCTGATGTATCTTCCAACCTATCTATGTTGATAGTGCCAATATAGATCTGATTGATGAGTACCTTGCAAAAGGAGAAAAGGTCTTATCATAGTCAATCCCCTCTACCTGTGAAAAGGCAATGGCCAGAAATCTAGCCTTATGCTTCTCCACACTACCATCTACAACTAGCTTTAGCTTGTAAAGCCAATGGGAGCTTACCACTAAGTTTTCCTCTGGTCTTGGGACAACATCCCAAACATTGTTACGAACTATGGAGTCATACCCCTCCACCATGGCATCGACCCAAAATCGTTGTTGCACTGGTTTCTTAAAGAAATATGGATCTGTCACAACACATTGACCCATAAGATCCATGTATCAAGTGTACCTCTTAGGTGACCTCCTTTGCATGCACTGAGAAGTGGGTGCTTCCAGATTCTCCATGCATCATGCAACAATCTATCATCCTATCCGGTGCACTTTCTTCCCTCTTCAGAAGACTTTGCCTAAGTGGATGTCTCCACTCCCGGATCCTCTGCATGTGGCTGCTCCACATCAATCTGAGGCTTCTCAACCTTAGGAGCTAAAATCTCCTCATCCGCATGTAGCTCAACCTCCCTCTCAAGGGAAACTTGCATGGCCTTCTCCTCATTGAATTTGAAATCCCTACAAACCACTATCATCCTATCGGTTGACAATTACACCCAATAGTTGTGAGGTGTATCAGTGTACCCCACAAATATCCCCAACTTTGTTGTCAGCTTAAGATTCTTTTGTGCATCTTTGATCACATGGAAATACACCGATGACGCAAAAATCATGAAGTGACCAACATATGGCCTAAGTGACCAACATGTGGCCTCTTACCGAAATAAGCCTCCTTTGGTGTCTTCATCTCAAGTATTTGATGTGGGCTATGGTTCTAAACATAAACTGTTGTGTTACATGCCTCAACCCACAAGTGTAGTGGTAGGCCATGATCATGCAACATTACCCTTGCTGCCCCTACTATGATTTTGTTCTTCCTCTCATCCACCCCATTATGCTAAGGGTTATGGGGTGCCTTCAACTCTCATTTAATCCCTTCCATGACACAAAAGTTCTTAAACTCATTTGAGACATACTCACCACCATTATCACTCCGTAGAGCTTTAAGCTTCTTTCCCGACTCTTTCTCCACCAATGCTTTAAACTCACAAAACTTTGTGAAAGATTGATCCTTTTTTTGCATGAAAAATATCCAACATTTTTTACAAAATTTATCAACAAATATAACATAATAAATGTGTTTGGCCATGGATGTTGTCGAGAGTGGTTCACACACATCTGAATGGACTCACTCTAGAATAGTCTCTGCTCGACTATCTCTGGCATGAAAGGAAGACTTTGTGTATTTTCCCAAAGTACACCCC
Source organism: Pinus taeda (assembly GCA_000404065.3). Classification (NCBI taxonomy): domain Eukaryota; kingdom Viridiplantae; phylum Streptophyta; class Pinopsida; order Pinales; family Pinaceae; genus Pinus; species Pinus taeda. The sequence continues at coordinate 90,980 of APFE031271347.1, read as the reverse complement.
ATGCATGTATCAACTTGCTCAAGCATACCTTTGGGAAGACTAGTAGAGATACGCTGCAATATCTTCAAATCCCCATGATCCAAGTGGCCCAATAGCCTGTGCCACAACTCGCCAACATCTTTGCTCTGCACCTTTTTTTATTTTGTTCTCAAAGAAACACACTCCTCTACCTCCAGCTTATAGATATTATTCACTTAAATCCCTATCTTCTTTACTTGACCCACGCTATGTGTCGAAGGAATACCTTTCCTTTCGAGAAGATCACGTCATAGCCTCTATCCTCAAGCATGGAAATGGATACTAAGTTTTTATTCAGCCCAGGCACATACATAAAATTCTTCAAGGTGAGTGGATCCCCATGCTCCCTCTAAAAAGTAATCGTGCCCAATCTAGTAACACTATACTTCCCATTGTCACCCATCTCTATATGCATCTGAAGATCTTTCTCCTCTCGGTCACTGAATAGCTATTTTTCGTGAGTCATGTGGAATGAAGCTCCATTTTCTAAGTACCATACACTTCCCATCATTGATGACATCATCCATGCAATGAGGGAAAAGTCCAATTCGAATTGAGAGGCCAAAGCCTCACCTACCGCTCTTCCCGAGGACTTCTTCTTGGACTTATTGAGTGGACAATTTGTAGCAAAATGACCTAGCTCATGACAATGAAAACACTTAAATTTCATAATGTATTTCTTCTTGTCTCCATGATAAGAATCTGATTTGGAATGGGAAGCTTTACCTTTCCACTTCTTCGCCTTCATCGCAAAGGCACAATTCTCTTCATCATTAGTCTTTGATGAAGATCCATCCCTGGTGTTCCTCCTGATCTCCTCCTACATCAAATCCGACCACAGTCATTCCCATTCCAGCAGCTTCTCCTGACCATTGACAGAGTTCTGATAACTATGCCAACTCTTTGGGAGTCTTAGAAGAGCAGGACTCACCATATCATCCTTGGCAACCATGATTCCAACACTTCCAAGTTCATCATGACACTGAGTGAACATGGACAAGTATTTTGGAATCATCTCACCTTTCTTCATTTTGATTTTTCGAAGTTTGTCCTTCAGTGCAATTTCCTTTGGTCACTATTATGCTGATACAAGTCTGTCAATGTTTTCCACATAGCATATGGAGTTTCCTTCCCATGGAGACTCAAGACAATGTGGTCTCGAACTACCTCAAGGATTATCTACCTTGCCTTCGCCACACACTTCAATTGGGCCAAATTTTGTGCATCCAATGCTGCTGGGTTAGGAATTTCTTAATCAACGAATTCCTTCAAGCCATTATCCTCTAGCATAACCTCCATTTTTCCCCTCTAGGCTATAAAATTTGAGATTCCTTCCAAGGCATACTCGAGTTTCAAACTGTAGAACGCCATTTGTTGATCCTCAAGTATGTATTGCAAATTCGAATTTCACCTATAACACAAAACTCAAAACTTCGAAATATCCTCTATTATCTTCAACTCTAATACCATGTAGAAAATATTGTAGATTCACAAGCTGATGCAATGTACTAAAGCAAAGGACAATAATCTACTTCTACTTTCAACTAGCAGAAGCCAATAAATCGATGAAAACAATATGAACATGTTGTAGTGGCTACAACCACCCTCCAAAATTTTTCCTTAGCTTCGTTTTGGAGCCTCCCTACCAACCATCCTCAGTAACATGTCTTGCCTTGTCAAGTAAACAAGCTTCAGTGGTTTTCCAGTAGATTGATAGCCCGTGCATGATATCTTGTTGCATCCCCATCATAGGTTGTTTCTCCAGACTTGGTCCAACTACAGGCTGAGAACCTTCCTTAAGAAATTACACAATTCTGGAGGAACCATCCTTCCATCTAGAAATTGTGCAATCATGTTTGGAAGTCTGCTGGGCTCCAGAATTGTGCAAATTTTCCTGCCAACCTTCACTGGAAAAACTACGCAATATTCCCTGGCAGGACTGCTCAACCCAAAAATTATGCAATTCTGAGAAGCAGTTAGCTGCTAAGCCTAGAAATCGCATAATCCTTCTGGGAAACTAGCACAACTCCCTCCCAGAAATTCTCAAACTTTCCCCTCAGTCAAGCAGGTTGTTGCATGTGCCATTGGGTTGACTAGTTCCACCTGGGACCAAGAAAAATTGACTTTCATGCATGGGATGTTTTTCCCGAAATAGCAAAAAGAAACATACAGAAAGCACCCCTAGACTTTAGGGAGCTATTTTTAGTAGCTGGAGGTTACATGCAAATATTGTTTTAGAATATTTCCTCCAAGTGTCACTTTTTCCTAGATTTGTGGCATGCACGTCATGAGCCTCAAACTTATTTATTTGATGCTTTATGATCACTTATTCACATCAATTTTGGAGCTCTAACATCCCATAACACATCCAGGAGTCTTTGACATATCCAGCTCAGCTATTCACGAGCAAGTCCTCTTAAATTTTCTTTTGTATCATTTCTGGCGCTTTTTGTGTTTTTCCTTGTGCAAGTGTTTTTTGCTTGATTTCAATGAACACTTGTTGTCATTTTCATGCATATTAGCTTGTAGTAGAATTTTTTTAGTTTTCATTAGCATCTCACTATTGTCACATGCATGACACTGTTTTGCATGAATGGCCACCGATTCAACGACTTGCTTCACCCACATGCATGTTGTTCCATTTTCTGAAATTTTCATTCACTTTTTGCATGCATGATCATTCACTCCTACTTACACTCAGTATCACCATGCATTCACATTCACATTTTCTTTCAGTTTCCCATCGGTGGGTCTGGGCAGTCTTGGCCTAGACTCTGCCTCACCGAGACAACATTACGCAATCTTGAGAGGGAAGGCTCTACCTTCCTCTCATAAAATGTGAATTTCTGCCCAGTGACTATCCTCCAGTCTTTCATTACACAATTTTGAGGGGCAGTGACTACTGGCCTAGAAAATTGCGCAATGCAGTCATTGGGCCTGCAACCCTTGCTAGCATAAATTGTGCATTACACAATTCTAGCAGCCAACAGGCCAACCTGGATTGCAAATTGCACAATTCTAGTAGCCAGAAAGCCAGTCTAGATTGCACATTCCACAATTCCAACAACCAACCAGCCTCTAGACATCCCAGACTGCCTTTTGCGCAGTTCTGGCAGCTAGTCCCCCAACCTCCTAAGAAAATTTGCGCAATTCTTGTGAGCCAATCCTTAAATATGTTATATCATGTTCCTCAAGTTTGCTTTGGTTTTAGATGACAAATTTCTTGCCATGCATGTGGCGACGTCTCCATATCTAGCAGGTATTCGTTTGCCTCGTAGCAGTTCAGGATCAATGGCCTCCAAGAGAGTAGGATCAAAGGACACTAATGAAAGTGCAACTAGATCAGTAGTTGAGTGAGTGTCTACAAGTTTTTCGATCTATGAAGATACCAAACTGATTGTAGACAAGGACATCATGTTGAAATAGAAAAAGATCAATGATTTTCTAATACCAAACTGATTTGCAAGCACATTTTGGAAAGACCTCGAATACTGCCAAGTCTATGTGAACATCCACAAGTTTGGCTTGTAGGGATTGCACGTAGGTATCCAGTGCTCCCATGCGCATACATGATACACTAGATTATCTTGCACACTGACCCTGAGATGATGACATCGAGAAGTGTCAGCAAGACAGGGATCGCTACCTTCAAGGCATAGGATTATGAATAGATGTATCAGATGCCGAAGCCCATGATCACCATGGAGACACCCTTCAACTTATCGAGCAATAATGACAACTCCAGAGATATCTTGAAGAACTGGGTGAAGAGGCCAGTTAAATTCAAGATGACACCCAACCAGGTCTATAAGACGAAGATACTATGGAAGGCATATCAATACTTCGTCATTTTTGCATGTCATTTGTATGGCCAAGAAAGCACAGAGAATTTCCCATAGAGTTGGTTGATCGCATTGGACCAACTGGCCAGAGAAGGAAAAGCATGCAACTAGTCTGACATGTTGGCTCACTAGCTAAAGGAATAGGTAGCAAGAGCTTGACAACCACCTAAAGGTATGCAAGCATAAATGAACATCTCTGCTTACATCTTGGAAACAATTTGTGCCTATCAAGAGTTCCCAAGTTTGAACTGGGCATGGACATTAGCAGAGACCTCTATGAACACTTATAACAAGATGTCGTCTGAATGGAGCTTCAGAGGAGTTATCACACAATTGTCTAATCATTTTCTTAGCTCGTTTACAAGATGAAATTCTTATAGGATCCACCCTGCATGTCGAAGGCAACAATGGAGGCACTAATTGATATAGCAGATTGGTATGCCTCACCATCCGACACCTTCATACGGATGTACAATGTGAAGAAACATCCACATGTTCTACCAAAGTTTTCCTTGGACAAAATCGTCATGCACGAAGTGTCATATCACATCTCGGCTAGATTGTCATCTAGGATGCATCGGAAGAAGAAGGCACCTTGGCTCGCTCTTTCATTGTGAATCAGGTTATATGACATATGGAATTTCAAGCATGTGGATGTCAAAGTAGAGGAGAGGAAGAAATATCCATTCGATGCCCGAATCTACAGTCCATATGACCCACATTGTTTTGTGAAAGATAATTGCATGAGAGTACATTTTAATTGGATCCACGGGGCATGTCATTGGGTGGAGGAAGACCCATGGAGATACTATCACAACTTCTCTAGACCCAATGAACCGATCGATCTCGAAGTAGAATGGCTAGCGAAGTAGAATCCCGAAGAGCACCAACAACAACAATGGTTGAGGTAAACATACTAGTGTGTGACAAGGGAAAGAGGAATATTTTTGACAGCATGGAGGAGGAACAAGGTTACAAGTTCCGAGAAGACCCACTTGTGTAGAAAGCAGCTTTGGTAATAGAGGTGAAGAGGAAACAACACGACAAGAGGAACGCTCAAATGCAAAGATAAAAATGGATAATGGAGGAAATAAAGAAGGAGTTGCATGCGTTGAACGAGCAAATTTGGAAGGATCAAGAGCTGCATAGATAGGAGAAGGAAGCACAACATGAACAAGTAAAATAGGGGGCGCAACATGTACAAACAAATGAAACTACACCCGTACAAGTAGTAGACTCATCAAAACAACTGGCAGTAGGAAGACAAGGTGAATTGTCATAGGAGCAGGACTTCACTTAGGAGATAGAGCAAGCACTTGAATAGATGGATAGCAACAAGAGTTAGAGAAAGATATCGACCTCTTGCCTCATCACCAAGAGGTTGACTCACCAGATTCACCACATCTAGAAGAGGAAAAAGTTTCAAGTGACCAAGGAGACATTGAGATCCTTAGAGACAATATGGAGGAGGAGATGCACAACATATCATTCGATGAGTGCCAACATAGAGTTGTGCAATATCATAGAGTGTCGACTCTAGATGATCATACATATCCTGCACAGTTTGAGGAACAAGTGATTGTGTCCGACGTGCGCAAACATCCAACAGCATTGGCTAATGCTACTAGAGCATATGCCGAAGCCACTAGCTTGAGTGTTCACTTCTTGATAGCTTAGAACAAGTGAATGGCTAAGGATTTATAGACGACCAAGCAGGGAGGAGAATTGGTTGCAGCATCCGTCTGAGTAGAGTTGAAGAAAAAAATACTGGATGAAGTGTTGTCGCTTGACACAGTTACGCGGGCATTGTATTCCAAGTTTGGTACCGTGCATAAGGAAATTGCCCATCTCAATAGTTGGCAGTAGCGATGTGCTAGAAGAGCATGTATCTTATTGAATGTGCACATTGTTGTTGATTACATGCAAACATGGATAATGAGATACAAGGGAGCCCCATTACACTTGCCTAAGATGATGAAGCCCAGAGCGATCGAGATGAAGGCATGCATCTAGAGTCAGATCCAGAATAATGAAGATCTCCCGCAGCTCATCACTACTCTAGAGGCTTCCCATGGACAGGTATTCAAGAGTATGGATTTTTTTGTGCATGCTCATGTGATCCCATCTATCAGGACAATCACCCAAGTGAATACAAAGGCACAGGTCCGATTGGAGCTTGACTTATACTTTGACGAGTTGATGAGCATAGCCACCAACCCAGACTTAGTGATCAGTGTAGACACCATGCACAAGTATGTTGCTAGTCTGACCGCACTCAAGAAAATGATGAGCATGCTATCAAACAAGTTGGATAGAGAAGCCCAAGAAGTGTACTTCTATGCTATGGAGGAAAGAGTTTGTTTCCAGAAAGATGTCACCTTAGAGTACACAGAAAACATTGTATACTATTGAGCTTGGAATCAGTTTGCTACTATCAACCACCATGAGGATGTCGAAGATTTGGTCTTCCAACAGTTGTACAAGTCATAGTGATGTCTTACATGGCTTACTGAAGCCTATTTTGTCTCACATCTATAAGCGTCTCATTATTTGGATCAACCCTGTATTCTTCAGTAATTGGAGCTTCTACCTTGACCAATTGTGAATTCCACCAGTCCCAGCATATTTTTGATGTGATATGCTCACTTCTCCTTTCAAATCTGATCTAACTTGGTAAACATCAGACTTGGTATGGGAGCAAGTATTGATAGTTGGATGTAACAATCATAGAGTAGATGAAGAGTCATGAGGGTAGTTGAACTGCCAAAAAGGGGAATGTCAAGGGCCACCCCACCCTTTGCTATATACAGTCCCTCATAACTCATTGTATAGGATTTTTGTTAGCTAAGGTTCTAATAGGAGTATCTTAGAGAAAGCTTGGACAGTATTGTAACAAGCCTTGGATTCTCCACTGCACACAGATCTAGTATATCTCTTTGGAGGAGCAAGCGATTGTGGCTGTAACATTCCACTATCGGGGCTAGCGGTTGGACATGGATGTATTGTATGACTGGAAATTACACTTCTTAATATAATAGAGCCCACACGTTTCATGCATATGTCGTATTTTATTCCAGTTACCTTGTTTACTCTAAATGATATATGTGTATGTTTGCTTATGCATGCATGTATGGACTATTCTGTATAAGTATGTATGAATCTTAGTGAAATGTGCTGATTGGTGTAACCATCACTTTGGATTGCTTACTATCTTTCTTTACAGCTGGTGATGCATCTTTTCTCGTGTGTTCCCTTCCAAGCTAAGTAATATTACAGGTTTCCAAGGGGTGTACTCATACCAATTTCTGTGTGTTAGAACCACTCATGCACCTTCCTTGACTCATCGTAGCTGTCACACCCTTTCTACCAAGAGGGAAATCTTACTTGCCTCTGTGCGAAACTGAAATCAAGGCGATACTATACAACCCACTGCTGGGACTCCTACACCAAACATTTTGAGGTATGATTGGGAATTCTTACCCCGGAGATCCCCTAACATGTTGGCGGGTCCAGCACCATCAACAGAACAAGAAGAAGATAAGTCAATGGCATGTAACACAAGATGTATCTGGGGAAATCCACTACTCAGAATCCCACTATTTGTATTACATATATCAGGAATATGAGTGAGGATTCAAAGCTTGTTCTCACTAGAAAAATTCCACACTAGTATCCTCAACTCTCTCAGATCACAAGTAGCTCAAGCCAAATCCTTAGCCTATTTTGCAACTCTCCAAGCCCCTAATCTCTTGCATATTCCTAGGATGAATAGCTCGTATTTAAAGGGAATTCATGCTTCCAAAACTGCGCAATCCAAACATAGGTCCTTCTCGGATTGCATGCATGATCTATACAACTTAGTAAATCACACAACTGATGATACACTATCCCTGCACTCTAGTCTCAACTGGGTCTTTCTCATAATCGACATGCATGAGTTTCTAATGAGGGAATATTTAGTTAACTAGAGTGACACTTGTGGATGCACTAGTGCACCAACTGACTGTTAACTCTCTATAAATTCCATAAATAGTTTGGATCTAATTTAACTGAACTAACTTCATAAACTGAGTTATCTAATTTACAACTGAATTTAAACTCACCCCAGACCCCTAAAAATTAGGGATAACATATACATGACTTCAAAAATACTTCCAACTCGAAATTCCTAAGATAATTAAGTTAATTAAACTTAATTAACTATTTACAAGTTGCTATGAGAATAGAATTCGATTTTAATTCTCAGTTTAATTCAAGGACAAACTAAACTAGAATTTCTTGTTGCCATTTCTCAACATCCTCTAAAATAAATAGTCTAATATTTTTGAATTCATCATTCATTGTTTCTACTCTATTAGAAAAATGACTAGTGCGCCTTCTATTTCTATGTTTAGACTCATGATACTTCCTTTTCATGCAATCTTTAGAATAATGTTGAAACTTGCCATGGTAATGACATTTAACTCTAACCTCAACCTTTGGATATGTCATACCTTCTTGTGAATTTGCAAATGGTGGCTTTCCAAATGAAGGCTTTCCATATGGTGGATTTCCTCCTTTAATACTGTATGAAGGTTTCCGTTTGAAGGTTGTTTCCCTTTTACATCAATGCCAAATTAGAACTTTGAGGTCTAAAGTTCTTCTTCCTTTCTTCGTCATGCATGAGTATACCTTCCAACTCATCAAAAGTGGGATATTTATCCCTTTCTACAAGATTGTGATAAGTATATAATAATCATCTAGCATTCCATTGAAGGTTATAGTGACTAAGTCAATGCTAAATACCAATTCACCTATATCTCCAAATTTATCTTTAATGTCTTTAATTATTGAAATGAAATTCATGATGCTTTCTTTTTCTTCGATTTTAACATAAATAAGCTTAGTCTTTAGGGATATGAGTCATTTTTTATTTATCGACTCATACAAATATTTGAGTGTTGTACATCTCTCATTAGATGTCTTGGAATCTTGGATTTGTAGTATAATATTGTATTTTATAGACATTTTCATCAACACTTTCACCTTAGTCTCTCATCTCTCTCAATCTTGAATTGATGCATCTATAGTTCTTGTGAAAACCTATGGATTCACTTCATCACCACTTTCTATCGACTAAACATTTTATCCTTCCATCAATTTCTACATTTTAAACTTTCAATTCACATAATTGGTTCCATATAACTTGGTTGCTTCGTTTAGATATGATTATGCTAGGGGATTAGCAATTTTGAAATTGATGTTTCTCCAAATTCAAATCAATCAATAGTTTTTAAGTGCATAATAATTCACAGGTAAATAACAATGATTGGTTATTTTAAGGGATGATAAAACAACTTCAAAATAACTTTCAAGTAAATAACATATTATCAAGCCAAGTATATGCAATTCAAGAGAAACTTATTTTTCACAATAATAATTTTAATTTTGAAATTGCTCACTGCGCTTCAAATCTCAACTCAAATGATAATTAGGGAACTCAATAAAATGATGTATAACACTTGTTGTTGTATGAATTGACATCACTTGTTGATCTTCAAAGTGCATTCTCTAGTGCTCAAGAAAAAGAATAGTTGTGGAAAGATGGCTCTTCATGTGCATAGTCTTCAGGTGTCCAACACAATTATTTAAACAAATTTAAATATAACAAGTCCAAAAATTAATCCATAATTGGATGTTAGTTTTGTTGTGCTAATTTCAACTTCAGATTTAAAAACAAGTGCTTCTCTATTGCTTTATGTGCATAGGTTTTCTTAGGTGTTTGTGAATCAAAACAGGTAAATTTATAGTTTTACATTAAAACCATGAGCAGAATAGCATGAAAATGAAGTGATTAACATAAGCAAGTAAATGAACATCAAACCATCAAGAAAAATGCTTAATATATTGTTTTGATAAAGGATTTCACCCCTCTTGGGCTACATCTCCTTGGTCCAACTTCCATGGCTTGGGCATCTGTATTTGCTCAAAATGGAAAAAATTATAGTTGCCAATGCTCTACAACTCCTTAATCCTACTTCAATGGACTCATAGCATCCAAAAACCCCAAATTTGACTCTCCAAACTCCTCAACTAGACCCTAGCTAATCTAGGCTTGACCTCCTCCTCTGGTGGCCCTAGGCTTCATTAAACTTCAACGTGGAAAAATCACATACATAAGTGCCTCTCTACCTCTGCAACATGTTCCATTGTGTTTAGAGCCTTAAAATCATCTAGGAACACCTTTTTCTGATCCTCATTTGGTTGAATGTTTGCCAAGTTATGGGAGAAACAATTTTTCCTAGTAATTCTCCACTAAAATTGGAGGAGTCTAGTTAGCTCTGCTAATTTTGGAGGAATCTTCGGATTTGGTGGAACCTCCAAAACTTCCACCAAATTAAACTTGGGTTTAATTAAAGTTAAGTTCAGTTAATTAAATGTTAATCCAAGATTAGCGCTAATATACAGTTTTTTACTAACAAAAACCTTGACTATCTTGGTGGAGTGGTCACATGGACGTTGTTATGTCATGGTTTTAGTTAACGTTAGTTGTTGGTTTGTTAACCGTAACCACAGCTAGTTGGCGTGTTCACATGGAGGGTTGGCCTGCGGGCTAGCCCTCCTAACTGCCAATCCTTAAACCATTAAACAATAAGTTTATGTGGTAGACTATTATGCTTAAGACATAACGGTAGCAGAGATGGTATGTCACGAGCACTGTGGAGGGAAGGTCACGGGGTCAAACCCTAGCGCCCCCATAAATATTTTGACACACCATCGTAGGGGCACTTGGTGGCCTCTAGGCTTGCCATGTGTCACCTTCTAATTAGTCCACCTCATGCATGATTGTCCAATGCTGTGCTGCCACTTGTCAACCTTTAATTCACCCACCTATACGAAAATATTCCAAGGAATATTATCCTTTCTGACTAGCTATACGGATGCCCAGTCATCATCCCAGTTAGCATGTACCAAAAATTTTCCTGTTTGGTGAAACGGTCAGTGGGCTCCAACTTCCTCATATGAAATCCATTTTAAATGAAATGAGTTACATTGGGATCATATCGCCAAGATGGGCACGATCATTCATCTTTCAACTGATTCTGAGCACTTTTATTTTTTATCTAATTCTTGCCCCTAATATAAATTTCGATCAATCCTTCCCACTGACAGGCTTTTCGACCCACAAAATTTGGTTCTCTGATGAGATTTGAATACTCTTCTCTTTCCCAAGTTCTATCAACTAATTATACTTGAAAAGTCTCCATGAAAACCACTTGGGTTCACTAACATGCCTCGCCTTGCAAATGGCTGTCCCTCAACCACTATTCTCCTTTTGCTGCTAACCCAATCCAACACTTGCTGGACACCTTTTGGCTGTAAAATACCTTTTGTTGTACCACATCGATCCCTTGGTGCTTGGAAAACTAATACAATATGATAGCCTTTGCACGGAGAATCTTAGCGCCAACACATACAACGGTCTATAATGGCTGCAAATTTTTGGCATCTCGTCCACTTTCGCTTCTTGCCTCCATCATCCTCCAGTTCAACATGCTAATCATGTCATGATTTGATAATGAAGGCTAAGCATTGGCATCTTGCTCAAGAATGGACATTCCAAAATCCTATGACATCTTGTCACAAATACAACCATTAAATGAAAAAACACATTATGCAAGAAATGAAAATCAACGACCTCTTCTTTTGCTCCTTCAAAGCAACAATTGTCACATCATGTAACATTGCCATGTACTCTTGCATCTTGGTGTACAAACCATCGACTAACGCAAGTCGACAAAACATCATTGACTAAACATAAGTCGACAAAACATAATTCTTCAAGTAACTGACTTGACTTGAGAGCCAAACATAATCATGTACAACAACTTGACGATTCTTTGCATAAACAACAAGAATTTCACATCTCATGCAATAATCCATCAACATCTCCCTTTCATCTTTGGAGATAAAGTCAACTCTTCCAAGTTGATATGACATACATGTGACAACAATTGACACAAGTCAACACTTATGCATGTATCCAAACACAATGAAACTAGCAACAATTCCATTGCTTACACAAACACAAACTCTCATGTATGTGTACAATTCTTCAACTCTCCCTCAAGTATAATCACAAGTACAATAATCCCAAAACAATGTATGGGTACATAAGAGCTAAATTGGCAAATTTGCAGCAAATGAAGTGAGTAACATACCCCACTTTCACATACCTTCCTTGCGAAAATATGCAACATCAAAAATGCATTCAAAAGAAATGCATTCACATACAAACTTGTAACCAAAAATTGCCTTCTTTTTTTCATTTAAGTGAGTAAAAGAGAACTCCACTTTCAACATCTTTCATCATACAAGTTGTAGCATACTTTCAACAAAAAAGTAATGCATTCATAAGGCAAAGAAATGCATTTTTAAGGCAAAGAATTGCATGATCAACAAAATAAATGTAAGCCTTATTTGGATAAGAAATCAAACCACCTATTACCAAACCATTTCCATGGTGCTTCTTTCAGTTGCACATCATCTTGTGAATCATCTTGACCCACATCAATTATGGAATATACTTTCCATTCTTTCCAAATTCTCTCTCTACCTTCTTCAAATGTCATGGATGATTTGTGGATACAAAGTCCAAAATTTGTCTACGAGATGAACTTGCTTATGCCAATCAGTGCAAAACAATTTCATGGTTTCCATTATCCGATGGATCTCTTGTTTTCTGCCTCTTTGGTTTTGAAAGTTTCCTGTGTATGGATATCCTCTTCCAACACCTCGAAATAATATGGTTATTCAAACAACAAAAATAATTTGTAAATTCTCTCCAATTCTTATGTGAAGATTTACCATGTTTATCATAATCAAAAGAAAATTGATTAAAGGCATATTTATACCTTGCACATTCACCTCTGTCGCCTTCTTGAGGAGGTGAATTTGATGAGGTGGTGGCTCTCTTCAGAATACCAACAATGGTTTCAATAACCTTAGAGGTTTCATCATCCTATTGTTTTCCGTTTCCACTAGTTGCATGCTTATGAGCATCTTCCTGCAAAGCGGGTATGAAACTTTTGCATTCCTTATGAACACAAACTTCAAAAGCTTGAGGGTATGAACATGTAATGAAATTCCCTCTTGGAACATCTTCATGTGCCTCCTTGTCTTTGGAGTATTATCCATCATGTTGTCCATAACCAAGACCCAAATACCCAGGCCTTTCCTCAACAACAATTGGCTCAACTATGCTTTGTGCATGTTTTCCTAACCCTTTACCTTCATAGCCTATATTCATAAATAATTTGGGCCATATTCCTCTAGTGTGTCTTTCAAAAGCACCAAAATAATCATTTTGAGAGGAAATTGAAGATAAACTTGAATTGCATACCTCATGTTCATGCACATACTTGGCTAGCGTTTCCTTGGCATCATAGAGTAAAATCCCCATCTCATGCATCTTTACAAGAAGCTCTTGCTTTTCCTCCTTCATGGCCATCAACTCCTCTTGAAGTATAGTGTTCTCCTTCCTATCTTCAATCATCTCTTGTACCATATCTCTCATGATGAAGAACTATTACAACATCTCTTCATCAAGGAATCTTGCTAAAGAAGAGAGATTCGAGACATCACTTGTTGAAGCTTTCATCACATAAAATTGCACATTGTTAATTCTCCTTGCACAAATCTCAAGCAATCAAGAAAATAAACATTTTCTTTCATACCAACTTAATCCATAGCTAAATTTTAGTTTTGTTGTGCTAATTTCAACTTCAGATTTAAAAACAAATGCTTGTCTATTGCTTTATGTGCATAGGTTTTCTGAGGTGTTTGTGAATCAAAATAGGTAAATTTATGTCAAGTTTTATGTTAAAATCATGAGCAGAATAGCATGAAAATGAAGTGTTGAACAACAACAATTAAATGAATAGAAAACCATCAGTAAAAAAACTCAACACAGTGTTTTCATAAAGGAGTTCACCCCTACTGGGCTAAAACACCTTGGTCTAGCTTCCATGGCTTGGGCCTCTGTATTTGCTCAAAATGGAAAAATTTATAGTTTGCAATGCTATGTAGCTCTTGAAACCTGCTTCAATGGACTTAGAGCATCTAAAAACCCCAAATATGACTCTCCAAGCTCCTCAACTGGACTCTGGCTGATCTAGGCTTGACCTCCTCCTCTAGTGGCCCTAGGCTTCATTAAACTTCAACGTCGAAAAATAATGTACAGAAGTGCCTCTCTGCCTCTACAACCTATTCCATTGTGTTCAAAGCCTCAAAATCATCTAGGAACACCTTTTTCTGATCCTCATTTGGTTGAATTTTTCCCAAGGTATGAGAGAAACAATTTTTCCTAGTAATCCTCCACTAAAACTAGAGGAACTCCAGTTAGCTCTGCTAATTTTGGAGGAATCTCTAGATCTGGTGGAACCTCCAAAACTGCCGCCGAATTAAACTTGAGTTTAATTAAAGTTATGTGCGATTAATTAAATGTTGATCCAACATTAGTGCTAATCCGCAATCTTTTACTAACCGGAACCTCAACGGTCTTGGTGGAGTGGTCACATGGACGCAGTAATCTCACGGTTGTGATTAACGTTAGCCATTGGTTTCTTAACCGTACCTATAGCTGGTTGGTGTGTTCACATGGAGGGCTAGCCTACGGGCTGGCCCTCCTAAGCACCAATCCTTAAACCATTAAACAATAAGTTTATGCGGTAGATTGTTATGGTTAAGACACAATGGTAGTGGAGATGGTATGTCATGGGCACTATGGAGGAGAGTTCAAGGGGTCAAACCACGACGCCTCCATAAATATTTTGACACACAATCATATGGGCATGTGGTGACCTCCTAGCTTGCCATGTGTCGCCTTCTAATTGGTCCACCTCAACCATGATTGTCGAATTCTGCACTGCCACTTGTCAACCTTTAATTCGCCCACCTGTATAGGAATATTCCAGGGAATATTATAAGGAATATTCTCCTTTTTGACTGAGCTATACGAATGCCCAATTAGCATCCCGATTAGCCTGTACCAAAATTTTGTCTGTTTGGTGAAACGGTCAACGGGCTCCAAATTCCTCATGCAAACTCTGTTTCGAACGAAACAAGTTGCATTGGGATTGTATCACTGAGATGAACGTGGTAGTTTAGCTTTCGAGTGATTAAGAGAACTTTGATTTTTGAGCTAATTCTTTCCCGTAATCCAGATTCCAATCAACAACACACCACTAGGAAGAAGTTTCTCTATCACTCCTGCTAGTGATTCAATGCACATGTGGCTTGCATCCAATACACAACAATAAACTCTAGGTTTCAACCCAAATCTCAATGTAGATTCACGATGCAGAGTAACAGATATATCAATGCAATCTCCTCAACACTACTCTACTCTGTAGGTTGTTCTAGCTTGATATTTGGCTTTGGTTTACACAATAATCACTACATGCATGGGTCATTTGGTCACTCCAACATCCACACATAGTATCTCAATGCAAGCTCCAAAGAATATTTTTCTCATACTCCAATCCAAGTTTTCAACTTAATGTGGATATCCAACACTTAACACATTTAATGCACTAGGCTACATGTGGCTTCTCCTTACAACTTTCAACTTAGATTCAATTAGATGAACTCTACACTTAGCACCTCGCTATCCTCCAATGAATAGACTCTACATACATGCTCATTTTCTACCCGTGCGTGTTTACTTGGCTTCAATATATGCAACACAAGTCAGGAATCTCACTAGCTCCTTGCATGGGCAATAAACAACTAGTTTCAGGCTCCACACACTCAATCCATAATATGAAACTTAGCTTCGAGCCAACAATTATGCCCTCAAAATACGATTGGTCACATGTATCAGCTCACACATAGTTCATGATTCTCAAGCACGGATTGGAACACCCATCTTCTAACCCTTGTGATCCACAATTCTTTATGCAACAACCCACATAAATTGCACCATCATAGTTTTGTCTTTTGTTGCACACTTCCATTAGTTGCTCAACATGACATGCACAAGAGGTCACTACCAAACACCACAACTCTATAATATCATGCCTTATCTTTGATACCAACTCAGAACTTATGGAAAACAAAATATTGGAAGATGAGTTGCAACTCATTGGTTATAAAATGCGCACAAAGGACACTTCTCCACTCACATTTACATTCAACAACCTAGAAATCAAGTACATCTATAGGATTACAATATATTTGAACAAAATTCTAGAATGTAGGATATGAAAACTAACAAGGACTAATTAGGAAAATCAATCCAAATAGAACTCTAACAACACAACAAATTCTAACAATATGGTATTCTATATTTATACATTATTCTAGAAAAAATATTATTAGATAATTTGGTACGATGAACCTTGTCATGTAATCATTTATTTGATGTTTTTATTTAATTTTGATTTATTGAATATATGGATCGTCCATAAATATCTTATTAATAGTTAGTTTAAAGTGAATTTTTTTCTTAATAATAATAATAATAATTGGGTTGGTAGGAGCATGAGGGGTTACTCTTTTTCCCAATAATCAAAGAGAGCTTCAATATGCATGGGGCTTGGGTATCATTACATCACTAAAAATAATGAAGTTTAATAGTTGGCACTATGGAAGGAGCTAAAGCTATTCATTGCAAAAAGAATACATCAATTACTGGTATTTGGAGATTCATTGATAGTTAATAAAAACATGGTTAAATTGAGAGGAGAAGGTATCCCTCCCACTCTCCCTATACTTCAAATAATATACAATCAATTGAGACACTTCGAGATAATAAATTTCTATCATATAAAATGTCATTTGAATATAGTGGTGGATGTGTTGTATAACAAAGGAGAAAACATGGATCAAGACATGTTGGATTAGTACCAAGGACTAATCACCTTTAATCCTTTATCGTGAGAATGAACATAAAATCCCAAGCAAATTGTATTATGTATAATGGTGTAAACGGTTGGAGGAGACTGCGTCAGATTGTTTCTAGGTAAAATAAAAACCTATCATGCCCTCATTTTTTGGCATCATCAAACCAACAATTAAAATGGATATTTGATTATCAAATAAAAATCAACGATGATCATGGAATGGCATACTCTAGTAAAAGAGACATTTGTCTGGGGTTGTTACATGGCATCAACTCACAGGACATCTAGAGGCCAGTCACCCCTCTGTGAGTTTATGAAAGGAGAATTTATGGTGTTAAGGAAAAACCTATAAGCGTGATGGAACCCATGAGATGTAAGGAATTAATGGTGAATAACTTGAGAGATGTTGAGGTAGTGATTGATGAGGAATGTTTTATTGGTGTCATGAATGAGACAAAGTAAATCATACTTGATATTGAATGGAAATATCAAAAAGAGGAGAGCAAAAGAACATGAACGATTAGCTTATAAAAGGTCAACAATTTCAACTAAAATTTATGTAAAATTCCAGCTAATGAAATTTCCCAAATGAGCGTTATTTTTTCGAGTTTTCCACTGAATCTTTCAGATAGAAATTTTTTCAAACATGTCACGTACAAATTGTTGTAGGTATATTTGAATAATTTTGAATTCCAAACAATGGTTTACAACAGATTAATATCACCCAAATATTTATACTTGATTGTAGCATATAAGAACAAGTAATTTGCAATGATGAATAACGCAATTTAGAGTGTAGAATGCGCCTTCTTTTAAATATCAATCAACAAATACAGAGCACAAATTCTACAATTTTCAACACTTTATAACCAAATACATATAGCAGATTTACACTCAAATAATGGGTACACAATGGAACACAGAGTAAGAAAATAAGTTGGATAGTTAACTGGACAATGTCTATCTTCTTGCACCAGCACTCATATCAGCTCCTCCAAACTCAATGTAGCTTGGATATATAGCATAGGAAGTTGATAATATGTACAACAATGAGAAACTTGAACTATATGTAAGAACCAAGCTTGCACCCCTTTAACTCATAGCAAATAATTATATGGTACATGTAACCAACAAAAAATAAAAATAAGCCCCATATGGAAACCTGTGGTCAAATTCATCATGGTAATACAACCCTCTTATTGTAAAAAAAAAGAACTCATCCTCTTGTGATGTGGGCTCAGCTAGAAGAAGGAAGTAACTCGGCCCTTTATTCTTGTAGACAACATGTCCATCTGCATAGTGCATTGAACTATGATAATGTGGTACAAAGCAATCCTCTCCCAAGCAATGAACATGTGAGATGGCACAAGGGAATTTGATCTTATTTCAGAGGGGAAACACTATCTATCAACTTAATAAAAATAGTGGTATCTTGGTCTAAAATGATCCAAGGAATCATTCCCTGCAGCAGTATGAAGCTTGGCCACTAAATTGACCCATGGAAGTAATACTGAGGTTGGGACTCTTCATGGATTCCTCAAATATATCAAGAAACATGATAAACATAATATCATAATGTAAAATCAACTGATAAGACATCAATACCTCAATTTCCTATGGAAATCCTTTACTCCATTGAAGCACAGTTGTGAAATATGAGTGATCCTAGTCTCTTGAACCAATTAGGGTGTTTAGTTCAACATCAAAGCTAGTTATAGTAGCTAGGGTTTCTCAAACCCTAAGCTTCTTCTCCAAAACTTTCCAATATCTCCTTTCCTCAAAATTCAAGTGAATGAATCAAGAGAGTCTCCTTACTTTTTCTCTTTTATAAATTTATGGCCACTTTTGTCGCCATTTTACTGTTTTAACTTTTATAAATTTACTTTGTAAAATTAAAGAGACTTTTCACTTGCCTACGAAGTGTCCCCCTTTTCACCCCTTAGACTTTTATAATGTTTCCCTAGGTGAATCAAGTCCCCTTATTAAATTTTCCTCACCTTAGATGATAAGAACCATGTTAGGCTATCAGAGTCCATCATATGCTTCCTAAGTGATCGGGGACATATATTACCCCCTCCCCCCCACCCCCAAAGATTTCTTGTCCTCAGGAAACTTAGGATGTTTCAGCACTTATTCACCTTCTTAGGTGGCATCCTCTACTAGTAATTCCTTCCATTTTACCAAGTACTCCTTCATTTCCCTACTTCATAGCTTCCTCTTCCTTGTGTCTATTATTTTTTATGGGATCAAGATTAACTCTCCCTCCTGTCCAACAATGGAAGCTATGTGGAAGTGACAAAACATTGTCTCGGGGCCCTTTTAAGGCATGAGACATGAAATACAATGTGAATATTACATCTTTTAGGAAGCTCAAGCTCATATGCCACTTCCCCTACTCATCTCATGATTTTGTATGGCCCATAGAGCATAGGTTTCAACTTTCCCTCCCCCTTGATTTTGAGGGACGACTTCCTATGGGGCTAAAGATGGAGGTATAACATATCCCCCATTTCAAAGTTGCACTCCACTCTATGCCTATTTGTGTACGATTTTTTCTAATTATGAGCTATTTTCAAATTGTCTTTGAGGATATTTAAAATATTTTAGCTTTCCTGAATCTAATCCTTGGCCATAGTTGCCTGACTATCCCCAAATATCCTATCTACAGATGTTATGGAATCATATAAATATAATAATTTGAAGGTTTCATGCCAATGGACACGTGTAAATTGGTGTTGTAGCAATTCTCCCCCATATGCAACCACTTTACCCATGCCTTTTGCTAGACAATAATGTAATTTCAAAGATATTCCTCCAGCCATTTGTTGAATATCCCTTTCTTTCCATCAGTTGTGGGTGATAGCTGGTGCTCAATGTTAGCTTTGTCCCCATAATTCTAAATAACTCCTGCTAGAAGACACCCATGTGTTGAAAATGAAACAAGATGATGGAGCTTAGTGAAAAGAAGTCGCCTTCACTAAGTGGGCCCGCAAGCTATTTTTGGCGCAAAGTCTATTTTTAGACATATGGGATCATGGTCTATGAGTTGCAGGATGCTATTTGTGGATGATTGGTCATGTTGGTAAAAATAGATGGACCTCTATTTTTAGACATATGGGCAGAGTCTATTTTTAGATTGCCAGGCTAAAAATAGAACAGTCGAATATTATTAGCTCTTAATAATATTTGGACTATAAAAATTATCTTATTCTCTTGGAGCACTTCAGTTTGAGCTACAGATGTGGCACATGCAAATTCCAGAAGGAAATACGCTTTTCTTATGGGTTACTTGAACTATTGCATGAAGGACTTCAATTAGAACTCAAGTGATTGAGTTTGGTGGAGTTGAATGAGGAGTTGATGGAGTTGTGTTCAGTTTGACTTAGTTGAACTAGTTGTATTTAGTCTAACTAACAAATACACTAGTGATGAGTGATGTGAATTAGTTATTAATTAATTCACTAATTATTAACTCATGAATCAACTAAGAAATACATCAGTTAACTCAGTGCATGGATAGTTAAGTGGAGACAAGTGTTAGAGATGAGTGAAAGGGCAAGACAGCTGTCAATTGTGACTATAGTTGTGCATGTTATTTGCAAAATCAGTGGATTGAGATTGCCAATGAGGATTGCGTAGTGTTACACAAATAAAATACAAGTTTGGATCAGCCATTCTCATTCTATTGTCATGCAGGATTGCGCAGTGGAGGCAGGCAAGCAGTAGAAGAGATTTGGGCCAGTGATTGATTCAGATCTGAGCTAGTTTGTGTGTAATAGGTGGAGATAGTACTGAGTACTTGTGAGGAGTATTGTACTATGGATTGTTACATGTTCTCAATCAATATAATATACAAATAGTTGGGGGTTTTTAGTTGTATTCTTTCCCCGTGATATACTGTGTTGATATGTGTGATTGGTGCTTCAATGTGCGCATGCGATTGTTTCTTAATTCCACAAAATTGATGATCAACGTAGAGGAGGTTATGTATTATGCATGATTCCGCAAATAGTGTATAATCAGGATAATCTATGTGAATAAGTGTCATATTATTAAAAATTTCTACATGGTATCGGAGCTGGTTGATTTGTAGAAAAAGTTCTATAGGATTTCAAAGCGAGGATTGATCATCAGATCTATTATTCAGAAAGTGATTACATTTTATTTCTTCGGGCAAAGTCTGTAATCGAGCCAGGTAGCCTCTGGATTCATCCTTCTTTTGGAAGGTGAGGTATCCGGTGAATGCCCATTCAGTCGATCTCTGTACGAGTAATACTTTGTTCTCACGAATTTTAGATCAGAAGTGGTTGAGCCTTGAGCTGGTGGAATTCGAATTTGCAGCATTGTTTTCTTGGTGTCAAATTTGAAATGTCCTTCAACGAATTGAGATTGGAGTAAGCCCTTGAGGGCAGCTCAAACTATATTTCATAGAAGGACAGGATGGAGGCGGTGTTAGATGATAATGGGTTGAAGGAGTTCATAGATGCGGATGTCCCAAAACCTACTGATGCTACCCAAGTCGGGGATTGGCAAAAGAAGACAGCAAAGTGTCGAAGGATTCTGTTGGAGGGCATGAGGGATCACATTGTGTCCAACCTCCATGGAAAGGCTTCTCCATACTTGATGTGGAAAGCATTGACAGATCTATTCCAAAGCAAGAGTGACTAGAGGAAGTTGGCGCTCAAGGATAAACTCAGAAACATAAAGTGTGAGAAAGGCGACAGTATGCCCAAGTATCTCACGAAGTTCATCCACTGCCGGGATGAGCTGGGAAGTGTGGGGGTGACTATCGATGATGAGGACTTGGTGAGCTTGGCTCTCCTTGGTCTTTCGAAAAGTGGCATTCCTATCAAGACTCTGTCAATGGTCGAGAGAAATTGCCAGGATGGGAAAGACTTTGGTTGGATCTTGTACAAGAGGAGATCAGGTGGAATACCAGGGACAGATCTTCATCGAAGGCATCTGATGAAGAAAATTGCGCTTTGGCTGCCAAAGAAAAGAAGGGGAAGAACAAGAAAGCTTCTCATTCTGGTGCGAAAGGCAAGAAGCAGGACATGTCCAAGGTGAAGTGCTTTCACTGTCACCAACACAGACATTATGCCACAAATTGTCCGCAGAAGAAGAAAAATAAGCAAGCTGTTGGATCTGCAGTGGGAGAGGCCTTACCCTCACAGTTTGAGCTAGATATTTCGCTGATCACATGCTTGGTATCAAGTGTGATGGGATCGGTATGGTTCTTGGACAGTGGTGCATATTTTCACATGACAGGAGATCGAGATTTGTTCTCTGATCTGGATGAGAAAGGTCTTGGAGTGCACATCGAGATGGGCGATGATGGTAGATACAATGCGACCGGTATCGGTACCATTTCCTTTGACAGGGAGTCTGGTAAACCCTTCGTATTGAAGGAAGTGATGCATTTTCCCGGATTGAAGAAGAATCTTATCTCTGTGGCGACGTTAGAAGACAAGGGATATGATGTTGTTTTCAGCGAGGGAAAGGCTTTCCTGCGTAGTAAGACAACTGGAGAAACCCGAAAGATAATGGTTCGAGTCAAGAACCTTTATCAATTGCATGTAGATGGCTGCGCAAAAATGGCATGCAAGGCAAAAGGAGTGGTGAGCCAGGATGATGGCAAGCTGTGGCATCAGAGATTGGGCCACCTTCACCATGGAGCCTTGAAGATACTGCAATAGATTTCTACTGGGCTTCCTAAAGGCACTCTTGCGCAATCAGATTAGTGCAAGGGGTGTACTTTGGGAAAATTTGTGAAAGCCACCTTTCACGAGAAGGATAGTCACACCACGACGATCCTTGAGAGAATTCACACAGACGTGTGTGGACCTTTCTCAGTAGCTTCGACAGCAAAGCACAGGTACTATGTGATATTTGTTGATGATTTCTCCCGAAAGTGCTAGATCTTCTTCATGCAGAAAAAGAGCGAGACATACTCAAAGTTTTGTGAGTTCAAAGCACTGGTCGAGAAGGAATCAAGGAAGAAGGTGAATGCTCTTAGGAGTGCCAATGGTGGTGAATTCATCTCTGGTGAGTTCAAGGACTTCTGCAGTGCAAAAGGGATTTGAAGAGAGCTCCTAGCTCCCCATAAACCACAACAGAATGAGGTTGTTGAGCGGAAGAACAGAATGATCGTGGGTGTTGCACGGGGGATGTTGCATGATCAGGGTCTACCCCTTCACTTGTGGGCGGAAGCATACAATACTACAGTATATGTGCAGAACCGTTGTCGTCACAAGATACTTGGCATGAGTACACCTGAGGAGGATTGTTCTGGTAAGAGGCCTGATATTTCCGATTTGAGGATTTTTGGTTCTCCTGTTTACATGCATGTGACAAAGGATGCCAGGAAGAAACTGGAGCCAACCACAGAGGTTGGGATATTTGTGGGGTACACTGATACGCCCCACAACTATCGTGTGTATTTTCTAGACAATCGTAAGACTGTTGTGCGACGGGATATAAAATTTCAGGAGGAGAAAGCCATGAAGTGTTCGCTTGAGAGGGAGCTTCACTTGCATGCATATGAGGAGCTATTAGTTCCTAAGGATGAGCTTCAAGATGTGGATCAGCCACAAGATGAAGTTCATGGAGTGGAAGAGACCACTCATACAGCGCCAACCATCAAAGGGCGAAAGCGCACTACAGAAGCTGAGCGACTGGCTCAAGATGCAGAGAAGGTTGTAGGACCACCTACAGCACAACGCAGACAGAGACAGTCACCTGATCGGTACACTGGATACATGGCTCTTGTGAGAAAATATCTCATGACTGAGCCATCCTCTTTTGAGGAAGCTGTGGAGGATCCTGCATGGGTAGATGCCATAGTGGAAGAGTATGATTTGATTGTCAGAAACAGTGCATGGGAGATTGTCCCAAGACTGAAGGGGAAGTCAGTGGTGGGTTTGAGATGGATCTACAAAGTGAAGCAGGCTACTGATGGGAGTGTGGAGAAGTACAAGGCAAAATTTGTTTCCCGAGGCTTCTCACAAATAGAGGGGATCGATTATGAGGAGACCTTTGCACCTGTCGCAAGGTATTCTTCCATACGGACGATTCTTGCTCTCTCAGCGCAGATGGGTGGCACATTCATCAGATGGATGTGAAGACTGCGTTCCTCAACGAAGTCATTGAGGAGGAGGTGTACGTAGAGTAGCCCAAAGGTTTCTAGATATTCAGCAGCAAGTCGCATGTGTGAAGGCTCAAGAGAGCATTGTATGAGTTGAAACAAGCACCTTGTTCTTGGTACACACGGAGAGACATTTATTTCACAGGAGTTGGATTCTCCAAGAGTTAGGTGGATCTTAACCTATACCAAATTGTGGTGGAGGGTAAGTTTCTTATCTTTGTACTTTATGTAGATGATTTGATTCTAACGGGAGATGAGCTGTTGATACTTTCATGCAAGTAGGATCTTGCTCGAGAGTTTGGGATGAAGGACTTGGGCCTCCTTCATTATTTCCCGGGATTGGAAATTTGGCAGCTCAGTGATGGACTATTTGTTTCTTAGGGTAAGTATGCCCGGGAGATACTAGAGAAGTTCAACATGCATGGCTGCAAGCCTATTGATACTCCTCTTCCTGGAGGTTGGAGGAAGGAGTATGCTACTTCAGCGGAGGTAGTGGATGCCACTGTTTATCGACAGTTGGCAGGGTCACTTATGTATCTGGTCAATACATGACCTGATATATGTTATGCTGTTAACCAGCTTTCACAAGCTATGATTAAGCCAACCAAGCTCTTCTGGAAGGTAGGCAAGCATGTATTGCATTATCTCAGAGGCACATCGGGATATGGATTGTGGTACAGACAGGAGGATGAGGTGAAGCTATGTGGCTTCACGGATGCAGATTGGGTAGGGAGCCCAATGGACAGAAAGAGCACATCTGGAGGGAGCTTCAGTATCAGGTCGACAACAGTTTCTTGGTACAGCAGGAAGTAGAGATCTGTGGCACTCAGTTCAGCAGAGGCCGAGTATATGGCAGCGAGTTTGGCTGCATGCGAGGCTATATGGATGAGGAAGATCCTGGTTGGGTTGTTCGAGTCACATTTGGAGCCTATTGTGATTTACTGTGATAACCAGAGTTGCGTTAAAATCTCGGCTAATCTAGTATTTCATGATAGATCCAAGCACATCGACATCAAGTACCATCATATTAGAGATTGTGTGTAGCGCACAATCATGTTACTTTCATATATTCCCACGGAGGATCAAGATGTTGATATCTTGATGAAAGCACTCACTAGGAGAAAATTCGAATACCATAGAGTCAGGATAGGGGTTGCAGATAATCCATATATTGTTGAGAGGGAGTGCTGAAAATGCAACAAGATGATGGAGCTTAGTGAAAAGAAGTCGCCTTCACTAAGTGGGCCCACAGGCTATTTTTAGCGCAAAGTCTATTTTTAGACTATGTCTATTTTTAGACATATGGATCATGGCCTATGAGTTGCAGGATGCTATTTGTGGATGATTGGTCATGTTGGTAAAAATAGATGGACCTCTATTTTTAGACATATGGGCGGAGTCTATTTTTAGATTGCCAGTCAAAAAATAGAACAGTCAAATATTATTAGCTCTTAATAATATTTGGATTATAAACATTATCTTATCCTCTTGCAGCACTTCAGTTCGAGCTACGGATGTGGTACATGCAACTGCCAAAAGGAAATACACTTTTCCTATGGGTTAGTTGAGCTATTGCATGATGGACTTCAGTCAGAACTCAATTGATTGAGTTTGGTAGAGTTGATTGCGGAGTTGATGGAGTTGTGTTCAGTTTGACTTAGTTGAACTAGTTGTATTTAGTCTAACTGACAAATACACTAATGATGAGTGGTGTGAATTAATTCACTAATTA
Source organism: Pinus taeda (assembly GCA_000404065.3). Taxonomy (NCBI): domain Eukaryota; kingdom Viridiplantae; phylum Streptophyta; class Pinopsida; order Pinales; family Pinaceae; genus Pinus; species Pinus taeda. Next base: position 65,360 of record APFE031271347.1, on the reverse strand, counting down.
TTAACTCATAAATCAACTAAAGAATACATCAGTTAACTTAGTGCATGGACAGTTCAGTGAAGACAAGTGTTAGAGGTGGGTGAAAGGGTGAGACTACTATCAGTTGTGACTATAGTTGTGCATGAGATTTGCACAATCAATGATTGAGATTGCCAATGAGGATTGCACAGTACAAGACAAGGGAATTCGAACTTGGATCAGGTCCATTCTCAACTTGGATTGCGAAGTAGAGGCAGGCAAACAGTGGAGGAGATTTGAACCTGTGACTTGTTCAGATCTGAGCTAGTTTGTGTGTAGCAGGTGGAGATAGCACTGAGTACTTGTGAGAATTATTGTACTATGTATTGTTACATATTCTCTATCATTATAATATACAAATATTTCAGGGTTTTCAGCTGTATGCTTTCCCCATTACATACTGTGTTGATATGTGCGATTGATGTTTCAATGTGCGTATGCGATTGTTTCTTAATTCCGCAAATTCATGATCAACAATAGAGGAGGTTATGTATTATGCAAGCGTTCCACAAATAGTGTATAATCAGGATAATCTCTATGAATAAGTGTTATATTATTCAAAATTTCTACATGGTATTGGAGCCAGGTTGATCATCAGATCTATTGTTCAGAAAGTGATTACATTTTATTTCTTTAGGCAGAGTCTGTAATCGGGCGAGGTAGCCTCTGGATTCATCCTTCTTTTGGAAGGTGAGATATCCGGTAAATGCCCATACACTCAATCTCTGGATGAGAAATACTTTGTTCTCATGAATTTTAGATCAGAAGCGGTTGAGTTTTGAGCTGGTGGAATTCAAATTTGCAGCAGTGTTTTCTTGGTGTCGAAGTTGAAATGTCTTTCAATGGATTGTGATTGGAGTATGCCCTTGAAGGAAGCTCGAATTATATTGCATGGAAAGACAGGATGGAGGTGGTGTTAAATGACAATGGGTTGAAGGATTTCATAGATGCTAAAGTCCCAAAGCCTACTGATGCTGCTCAAGTTGAGGCTTGGCAAAAGAAGACACCTAAGTGTCGAAGGATTCTGTTGGAGGGTGTGAAGGATCACATTGTATCCAGCCTGCATGGAAAGGCTTCTCCATATTTGATGTGGAAAGTGTTGATAGATTTATTCCAAAGCAAGAGCGACCAAAGGAAATTGGTGCTCAAGGATAAACTCAGAAACATTAAGTGTGAGAATGGAGACAGTATGCCCAAGTATTTCACGAAGTTCACCCAATGTCGGGATGAGTTGGGAAGTGTGGGGGTGACTGTCAATGATGAGGACTTGGTGAGATTGGCTCTCCTTGTTCTTCCAAAGTGTTTGCATTCCTATCAGGACTCTGTGAATGGTCGGGAGAAATTGCGAGGATGGGAGAGACTTTGGTCTGATCTTGTGCAAGAGGAGATCAGGCGGAATACCAGGGACGGATCTTCATCAAAGGCATCTGATGAAGAAAATTGCGCTTTGGCTGCAAAAGCAAAGAAGGGGAAGAACAAGAAAGCTTCTCATTCCGGTGTGAAAGGCATGAAGTAGGACATGTCCAAGGTGAAGTGCTTTCACTGTCACCAGCATGGACATTATGCCACAAATTGTCCGCAGAAGAAGAAAATAAGCAAGCTACTAGATCTGCAGCGAGAGGGGCCTTAGCCTCACAGTTTGAGCTAGATTTTTCACTGATCGCATGCTTGGTATCAAGTGTGATGGGATCGGTATGATTCTTGGACAGTGGTGCATCTTTTCACATGACAAGAGATCGAGATTTGTTTTCTGATCTGGATGAGAAATATCTTGGAGTGCACATCGAGATGGGAAATGATGGTAGATACAGTGCGACTGGTATCGGTACCATTTCCTTTGAGAGGGAGTCTGGTAAACCCTTCATATTGAATGAAGTGATGCATGTTCCAGGATTGAAGAAGAATCGTATCTCTGTGGCGATGTTAGAATACAAGGGATATGATGTTGTCTTCAACGAGGGAAAGGCTTTCCTGTGTAGTAAGACAACTAGAGAAACCCGAAAGATAGGGGTTGGAGTCAAGAACCTTTATCAATTGCATGTAGATGGTTGCGCAGCAATGGCATGCAAGCTAGGAGGAGTAGTGAGCCAGGATGATGGCGAGATTTGGCACCGGAGATTGGGCCACCTTCAACATGGAGCTTTGAAGATATTGCAGCAGATTTCTACTAGGCTTCCTAAAGGCACTCTTGTGCAGTCAGATCAGTGCAAGGGGTGTACTTTGGGAAAATTTGTGAAAGCCACCTTTCACAAAAAGGATAGTCGCGCCACGACGATCCTTGAGATAATTCACACAGACGTGTGTGGACCTTTCTCAGTAGCTTCGACAACAAAGCAGAAGTACTATGTGATCTTTGTTGACGATTTCTCTCAAAAGTGTTGGATCTTCTCCATGCAGAAGAAGAGCGAGACATACTCAAAGTTCTGTGAGTTCAAAGGTTTGGTTGAGAAGGAATCAGTGAAGAAGGTGAAGGCTCTTAGGAGCAAAAATGGTGGTGAATTCATCTTTGGTGAGTTCAAGGACTTCTGTAGTGCAGAAGGGATTCGAAGAGAGCTCATAGCTCCCCATAACCCACAGCAGAATGGGGTTGTTGAGTGGAAGAACAGAACAATCGTGGGTGCTGCACGGGCGATGTTGCATGATCAGGGCCTACCCCTTCACTTGTGGGTGGAGGCATGCAATACTACAGTATATGTGCAGAACTGTTGTCCTCACAAGATACTTGGCATGAGTACACCTGAGGAGGCTTATTCTGGTAAGAGGCCTGATATTTCCCATTTGAGGATTTTTGGTTCTCCTGTTTACATGCATGTGACGTAGGATGCCAGGAAGAAGCTGGAGCCGACCGCAAAGGTTGGGATATTTTTGGGGTACACTAATACACCCCACAACTATCGTGTGTATTTTCCAGACAGTCACAAGACTGTTGTGCGACGGGATATCAAATTTCATGAGGAGAAAGCCATGAAGTCTTCACTTGAGAGGGAGCCACACTTGCATGTAGATGAGGAGCTATTAGTTCCTAAGGATGAGCTTCAGGATGTGGATTAGCCACAAGATGAAGTTCATGTAGTGGAAGAGACCACTCATGTAGCACCAACCATCAGAGGGCGAAAGCGCACTACAGAAGCTAAGCGACTGGCTCAAGACGCAGAGAAGGTTGTAGGACCACCTACAGCACAGCGCAGACAGAGACAGTCACTTGATCGGTACATTAGATACATTGCTCTTGTGAGCAAATGTGTCGTGACTGAGCCATCCTCTTTCGAGGAAGCTGTGGAGGATCCCACATGGGTAGATGCCATGGTGGAGGAGTATGATTCGATTGTCAGAAACAGTGCATGGGAGATTGTCCCAAGACCGGAGGGTAAATTAGTGGTGGGTTCGAGATGGATCTACAAAGTGAAGCAGGCAGCTGACGGGAGTGTGGAGAAGTACAAGGCAAGATTTATTGCCCGAGGCTTCTCACAGATAGAGGGGATCGATTATGAGGAGACCTTTGCACCTGTCGCAAGGTATTCTTCCATACGGGCGATTCTTGCTCTCTCAGCGCAGATGGGGTGGCACATCCATCAGATGGATGTGAATACTACATTCCTCAATGGATTCATTGAGGAGGAGGTTTACATAGAGCATCTCGAATGTTTCGAGATCTTCAGCAGCGAGTCGCATGTGTGCAGGGTCAAGAGAGCGTTGTATGGGTTGAAACAAGCACCTCATGCTTGGTACACACAGATAGACAGTTATTTCACTAGACTTGGATTCTCCAAGAGTGAGGTGGAATCGAACCTATACCAGATTGTGGTGGAGGGTAAGTTGCTGATCATTGTACTTTATGTAGATGATTTGATTTTGACGAGAGATGAGCTATTGATACTTTCATGCAAGGAGGATCTTGCTAGAGAGTTTGAAATGAAGGACTTGGTCCTCCTTCATTATTTCCTGGGATTGGAAATTTGGCAATGTAGTGATGGACTATTCGTTTCTCAGGGTAAGTATGCCCGGAAGATACTGGAGAAGTTCAACATGCATGGCTGCAAGCCTGTTGATACTCCTCTTCCTGAAGGTTGGAGGAAGGAGGATGCTACTTTAGCGGAGGTAGCGGATGCCACTGTTTATCGATAGTTGGTGGGGTCGCTTATGAATCTGGTCAATACATGACCTGATATATGCTATGCTATTAACCAGCTTTCACAAGCTATGGTTAAGCCAACCAAGTTCTTCTAAAAGGCAAGCAAGCATGTATTGCGTTATCTCAGAGGCACATCAGGATATGGATTGTGGTACAGATAGGAGGATGAGGTGAAGCTACGTGGCTTCATGGATGCAGATTGGGTAGGGATCCCAACAGACAGAAAGAGCACATCTAGAGGGATCTTCAGTATCGGGTCAACAACATATTCTTGGTACAGCAGGAAGCAGAGATCCATGGCACTCAGTTCAGCAGAGGCCAAGTATATGGCAGCAAGTTTGGCTGCATTCGAGTTGTGATTTATTGTGATAACCAGAGTTGCATTAATCTCAGCTAATCTAGTATTTCATGATAGATCCAAGCACATCAACATCAGGTACCATCATATCAATGATTGTATACAACAGAGAATCATGTTACTTTCATATATTCCCATGGAGGATCAGGATGTTGATATATTGATGAAGGCGCTCACCAGGAGCAAATTCAAATACCACAGAGGCAGGATAGGGGTTGTAAAAAATCCATATCTTTTTGAGAGGGGGTGTTGAAAATGCAACAAGATGATGGAGCTTAGTGAAAAGAAATCGCCTTCACTAAGTGGTCCCGCAGGCTATTTTTGGCACCAAGTCTATTTTTAGACATATGGATCATGGTCTACGAGTTGTAGGATTTTATTTATGGATGATTGGTCATGTTGATAAAAATATATGGAATTCTATTTTTAGACATATGGGTGGAGTCTATTTATAGACTGCCAGTCAAAAAATAGAACAGTCGAATATTATTAGCTCTTAATAATATTTGGACTATAAACATTATCTTATCCTCTTGCAGCACTTCAGTTCGAGCTACGGATGTGGCACATGCAACTGCCAGAAGGAAATACGTTTTTCCTATGGGTTAGTTGAGCTATTGCATGATGGACTTTAGTTAGAACTCAAGTGATTGAGTTTGGTGGAGTTGATTGAGGAGTCGATGGAGTTGTGTTCAGTTTGACTTAGTTGAACTAGTTGTATTTAGTCTAACTGACAAATACACTAGTGATGAGTGGTGTGAATTAATTATTAATTAATTCACTAATTATTAACTCATAAATCAGCTAAAGAATACATCAGTTAACTCAGTGCATGGACAGTTCAGTGGAGACAAGTGTTAGAGGTGGGTGAAAGGGTGAGACTACTATCAGTTGTGACTATAGCTATGCATGAGATTTGCACAATCATTGATTGAGATTTCCAATGAGGATTGCGCAGTACAAGTCAAGGGAATTTGAACTTGGATCAGATCCATTCTCAACTTGGATTGTGCAATAGAGGCAGGCAAACAGTGGAGGAGATTTGAACCCGTGACTTGTTCAGATCTGAGCTGGTTTGTGTGTAGCAGGTGGAGATAGTACTGAGTACTTGTGAGAAGTATTGTACTATGTGTTGTTACATGTTCTCTATCATTATAATATATAGATAGTTCAGGGTTTTTATTTATATGCTTTCCCCATTACATACTATGTTGATATGTGTGATTGATGTTTCAATGTGTGCACGCGATTGTTTCTTAATTCAGCAAATTGATGATCAATAGTAGAGGAGGTTATGTATCATGCATGCATTCCACAAATAGTGTATAATTAGGATAATCTTTGTGAATAAGTGTTATATTATTCAAATTTCTACATTATGGACTTTCCAGGCCTCTGTGCACACATCTGCAGAGCCTCTACCTACTACCCTTATCCCTCAACTCAGAGTTACAGACGCTTTCAGACTATCTTCTTTCAGAACCCATTACATCTCATCCTCCAAAAGAATTTCCTTTCCCTCATAGAGTCATGCTCTATTTATACCCTTCCCTTGCCCGTGCTCCCTACGTGGGCCGACTCTATTTACATTACTTTTTATTATTTTCGGGCAGACTACCCTTTGACTCAATCTATTATACTTCATGCTCTACATATTTCGGAATTTTTACAATATCTAAATCCTACTCCTTGGGATTTCTTCCCCAAAACCCTTACGAGAGACCTCTGCTACCAACAAGGGAGGTTGAGAACCATTTACAAAGGAATTTCATTGAAAAGCCAGGGTTGGTCGTACCCTTTCTCTCTCCTCCACGTGGCAGTACGGAGGGTGATGCGGTCATACGGGCACATGTGTCATTTAATTTCGATGTTTTCAGGGGTCCTATGGGGCCATTTCTAAGTGACATGTGTCACCACTCATAGGATGACATGTGGTAGTGATGATGCCACCCTATAGATTGATGATTGCATGTGTCTTGAGGAAAAGCTAAACATAAGGTGCATTCAGTGCCGAGATGCGAGATTCTAAATAACAAAGGAAAAGGCCCCCCGCACAGCAGTGGAAATCCTTAGCACCCCAAGGGTCAAGCCAATAGTTCTAGCCCCTGGTCATATGAGGAAAATTACAAAAGGGGCTATAATAAAGGGGGCTAAGGGGGAAATACAAAAAAATGCCTTTTTCTCCTATTTTAGAGATAAAAATCATGCACCCCAGAGTCTTCTTTGTTACACTATAATATGCAACCCTAGCCTATATCAAGGCACCAATTATGTTCAACAGGACTTTAAAGGCAAAAATGATAGGGTTGGCATTGAAAGTAGTTGTAACACTACATACAGAAGATCGAACATTCAAAACCATGAAAATCCGGGCACCGATTGTATTCAACAGGACTTTAAAGGTAGAAATCACAGGGTTGGCACTGAAAGAAGGTGTAGTAGTAAATCAAGAAGAGGGAACATTTAAAACCAAGTATGGGTGGACTTAGAAATGGCTCTTTCTAACCCACTTCCAAGGTTGGTGCCAAAGGCACTAAAGGCAAAAATGTCAAGAGTTAGTTGAGAAACACAGGTGACCATACCATGAACTAGATGCAGCCTAAAGCCAAAGTAATTATAGGGAGGGGCGCTGAGATATTGCATTAATGTTTCATCGGTTTTGTGATCTTGTGATGTGCTTTCCTTTATGAGGCAATTACTATTTTTGTGACGTTTTTGGACACAGAGCCTTCACTGGCTGAGACAACAAGTTGATCTGATAGCTGAGACTCAGCCTAGGGATATTTTTTATTGTATCATGATTGAAAGCACACCCCCTCATCTTATAAATAGGGGGTAGAAACACTGAATAAGGGTTCTAAAATCTGCAAAGAAAGACTGATATTTTTGTGAGATTGTATCACTTAGTTACATACATCTTGCAGAATATAACATGAGTAGTGGTGATTCCCCATTTTAAGTATTACAGTGTGTTATTTATTGTTTTCATCCATTGTTTCTACTTTCTCCTCTGAATTTATGCAACGATAGATGCTAGAATATTTCATACTTGGCTACATATTCATTTGCATTGAGTTGTTAATGCACATCCTTGTTTGGTGGGTTGAAATTATATCTTTAAACTGCACTACATGAATCATAGCATACATGTGGTCTAGGAATATCCTGTCCGCAAACAGAGATGATCCCTCTAGCCCAAGAGAGTGGTTCTAGCCACAAACAAAAAAATCTAATGTAGATTTCCTTAGATTAGAATCGAAGGAAATCTTATAAGAAAGCCTACCACTTATAATGCTAATCCACTTGATGGTGATCTTGCTTCCGTGCTCCAGCTTCCTTTCATTCAAGTACCTGAAACAAACATGCAAGAAACAACAACAAACGTGATAGCATGAAATCGAATCCAATATACTTAAAAGCTCAAGGATTTCTAAGCTAACATATGTAATATTACACTCGATATAGGAAATAAACTATTAGTTGTATTAAAATAAACTTCAAAGAGAAATACAACTAAAGCCTTGACATTGGAGATCTGCTTTGCAGTATCCAAGTCCCACTACATGCTTCTTTTCTTCTCCTATCTTGACATGAAATGGCTTCCAAGCTCAAACTTTATCTCTTCATGCTTTAGCTACAAAATACTAGTCTTTTGTCATCTAAGACTAGTCTTCTTCTATCAAAAGCTAAAGATTTCTGAATTTTGCAGCTGGTTCTATCTCTCCACCACTTTCATTATGTGTTGTATTGTGTGTAACCAAAAATGGTAAGAGGAAGTGGTTTATATAGGGAGAGGAGGATAAGAATGATATCCACTCAAGGGGGAAGAAGGTCTTAGCTCCTTGGGAAGGTCAACTTTTAAGGGGGGAAGAACCTTATATGGAGTTTTCAACCCTTATCCAACCAAACGAACATCCAGCACATAGAAGTTTCTAGACGTGAAAGTTTGTTTCCTTTTATAAAAACTTTCTAGAAGTAGACCAGTGCAAGTATTGGGTTAACAATAGTGTTGATCAGCATGGGTCACAGTGTAAAACTTTGACATTGGGGCAAGTGAGACACTGGGAAAGGGTGTTGATGTTAAAAACTAGGTTTGAAGAAGGATTCTTTGGAAATGTTCTGAAGGGAGTGGGGACTACTTTCTTCAAACTTCAAGGGATGCAAGACCATAGGTTTCATGGTGAAAGTATAACACAGTAGTCACTACTAGGGTTCTTCAAGATCAGGAGTGGGGAGTGAGAGGAGAATGACAAATTATTGTGTAATAGTTGCCCCCTAAAGCATGAAGTTAGAGCTAAGAGCGAGATGAAATGCTTTAAGACAGAGCAAGGACTTGGAATACCAACATCAAAAGACCTGCAACTCAAACATACACTTACACATATGAAATCTAATAGTCATGATTGATAAACATGACAGACATATAACAATACATGAATCCATGGTATAGGCGTAGCTATCCATCAAGAAAAGGATCATGTGCATGGATCCTCGTTACGAACGCAGCCATCCGACTGAAGGGATCATATGAAATAGATCGATGGCATGGGCACAGCCATGCGCATAAAGAGGATCAAAATTAAAATACCCATGGTAAGGTCGTAGCCATTCGACTGAGTAGGAACAAAATGATACCCACGGCATGGTCGCAGTCATCCGTCTAAAGAATCATGTATATAATCATGAATGACTCATCACTCCTCGCAACCTGGACTTTTGTGGTATAAGCCCAGTGTCTTGTGCTCCAACATGACCCAATCAAAGTACAAATTCTAACATGTGAATAGATGTGCTGAAGTTGAACATGCTAGAAAATCACTTGATTACCAGCTAATGATGTGAACCATTAACAAGCACGAGAGAAACCACCCATAATGTCAATGGATCTCAAGGTACGATTTGTACAATTCACGAAGTGTGAATAAGGAAATGAAGTCGAACACATGTGAAATCATTCAATCAAAGTCCAATGATGAGAACTTGTCATTGAGTGCAAAGAACTTGCTATTGAGGCATGCAAGCCCTAAGGTACTGGAAGGGAGTTTCTAGATCAACTCCATGGATAATGAGCTGAAGTCGATAGGAAGTGATATGTCGAAGGAAGGTCATAATGAATGCTTCATCATCGACATGAAATGGGAAACACAATGAATGAGAGTAATCCAAAATGGTGACATATGACTAGACGATGTAGAAGTAGGAAGACTTCTCTTGAACATGTGGATGACACGACTCTAAATTTTGGCAGCATTTGACATCATAAGATTAGACGTCATGGTGATGTATTAGAGATCATATGAGAGGTTTACACTGGATAACCCAAAACCCAGGGATGAAAGTGACAAAGTGAGGATGTCCCAAAACTTGACACAAACAGCACATGAGTGTCAATGTTCAAGAGTGACATGTTGCATCAGCCGAAGAATACAACTGATGAAATATTTCCATCTCTCCCCCACCATTTCTAGTGAGTAACCCAATTATTTTTAAACAAGGTTGATAGGGATAGCATATGCTTGTAATATAAGTCCATCCTTTAGATGGATCCATCCTAGTAAGTTTTACGAGCCCTATGAAGGAGTAGCTCGGTCTTTTCATAATGACAAGCCATATGTTGTTTAATCGTTTAACGACTCCAACAAAGGTGAAAATCAGAATCTTTTTCATGTTTAGAGAGTTTGAAAAAGACACGCAAAAGAAAATTCCAAAGGTCCCTTTTCATAAAGTTATCTCTTTAACCCGAAAAGGTAGAAAAGAATAAGCGAGAGAACCTCTTGGCCATGTCAACCAAGAAGTACCTTTTTCAAAAATAGGTTATCCCAGCCTGAAAAAGGGGTAAATGTATACTGGGTAGAGGATGTTTTAGAATTGTTTACAAGGTAAAAAGGACAAGAGCTTGACAATCTTTTCATGTTTTGAGAGTCGGAAAAGAGCTTAAAGCATACACCCTACTAAAATTTACTTTAACAAATCTACAAGGGAAAAAATACTTGGCAATATTTTCAGTTTGTTATGAGTCAGAAAAGAGCTTAAAGGTGACTTGTCCTCGAGGAATGACTATTATAAAGGGTAGAAACAGGTTTTGGTTAAGGGGGAACTTCTCAAAACACTGAAAGGTCAAGAGGCTAGCTGTGGTTCCACTCATTCTTGTGGTTCCTCAAGAAGTGAAAGCATATGATTGGCCAAAGAGATGGTGGCGATGGAATGAAACAACCAAGGCTCATATAGCAGAAATTAGCTAATAAAAATGGTAATCACAAGATGTAAATTGGTCATGGGTTCATTTGTACACAAGCTTGAACCATGGGGAACTCTGCTTGAATTCAATTTCATGTTTACACAAGCTTGAAACGAAAAACTATGCTTGAGCTTGGTTTCATTTTTACACAAGCTTGAAATGGAAAACTATGCTTGAGTTAAGTTTGCACGTGCCACAGCATAATGATTCAATTCGAGGTACATGCCCCCCAAGCTTCATTTCGTTCAGCTAGGTGGATGGAATGAAGGTTCACTTTCGAGATCCAGGAAATACTCGATTGGGATTTTTTGAGATCTTAATCAAAGACTTGATTTGGAAAAGGGAGTTGTTTCAATTTTTAACAAGGTTGACACAGTAAAGGAACTATCCTCGGACTCCTTGTTTCATTTTTTAAGGAGATTGAGATAAGGCCAAGAACCATGCTTTGACACTTAGTTTCATTTTTTAAGGAACTTGACACAATACCAGGAACCATGCTCCAACACTTTGTTTCATCTTTTAACAAGGTTGATAAGGAACAAACTATCCTCGAAATTTATTTAATTTTTTAATGAGGTTGATACAGGAACAAACAATCCTCACACGTTGTTTAATTTTTTAACAAGGTTGACGTAGAAAAAGAACTATCCTCGTACTCCTTTTTAAATTTTTTAACAAGCTTTACACAAGACAAGGAACTATGCTCCGCAGTCCTTGTTTCATTTTTTAAGGAGCTTGACACAAGACAAACTATGCTCTGCCTCTTGTTCACGGACCATACGAGAACATAGCTCCCAAGAGGTCCTCACTAGATATGATAACCATGCTCTGGGAGGAATACATGTGAACAGGTACCTGTGATAGATCAGGTTCCAATTCCCCCAGTACATAATGTACTATACCATATGTGTGATAAGTAAATGTGGAGACGGAATGGGTAGCCACATAATTGACCTGTGGCTGGTAGGGTACAGCTTGTAAACAATAACCAATAGGGGATGATGGTTGCATAGGAGGCACCTAGTGACCAATGAATGAAAATTGATCAATAGTCACTATTCTCCCTTCATGTGGAAAATAAACCACACAGAAAAGCGAAGAAACAAGAGCTCCCACGACATAAACATAGTCGTGTCCAAGAAGAAGATTGAAATCTAAGGGACCTTGGACTATCATCATGTCTATATAGACACTCTTTCCTCCCAAAGTAATAGGGAACTTTAGAAGGATCCCTAAGGGATGACTGGTTCCTCCGTTGAAAGCCAACAGATTCTGGGTGACAAGCACAAGCTATGGGGAACCCAAATCTTTCCAAGTAGTAGAAGACATGATTCTAAAAGATGTGCCTTCATCTAATATAGTGCCATGTACTACCATATTAGAGGCTTGTACTGTGATCTGGAAAGACACATAAGATGGAAGGCAAAATTCAGTCAATTGACTCCAATCAAAAGAAACAATAGAATTGCTTGGTGGGGGTATCATATGATTCCCTCCATGCTTTGCAGGAATAGGAGAAGGACTCTCTTGAACAACCAGGAAGGGAGGATCACTCTTCGATTCATGAGAATCTAAGGAGACGAGAAGAAAATGAGTAGTATGATCATCACTCTCTTCTAGAATAGAGTGAATAACTTAAGGTGGAGCCAAGTCAACACTCTTTTCAACCAATGGTTGGTCGGGAATAGACCCAAGGGATTCATGCTCAGGAAGAGTAGGATGGGCAAGAGATGAATCCAATTCAATCTCTTTACCAACTAGGAGGGGGTTAGAAGAAAGCCTCTGATAACCAACAAGAATTTGGGGTTGAGGAGCTGTAAGGTTTTCCAAAACTTTGGAATCTTTATCTATGAGAGGACAAAAATGAAGAAGATGCTGTCCTTCACATAACCTATAGGAGAATTTAATCTTTCCACTCTTCTTACCATCGCTAGCCAAGGGTGTAGCATCAACATGATCTCCAGAGTTCGTTGGGGATGGTTGATCCAGATTTTGAGACCTTACCTCTAAGACTCTGGGAATACCAGGACAGTCTCGAAGGAGATGGTCACCCTTACATATCTTGTAAGGAAATTTGACCTTCCATAGAGGATCAAAAGGTTTGTCTACAGGAGCTGGATTTGGAGTAACAGACACACGGTTGGCCTCCCGCTTATCTGACTTCTTCTTCTTCATCTTCTTCTTCGTAGCCTCTTGGTTACTGGACTTCAAACTTTCACCAGGTGAAGTAGAAGAGGAAGGTGAAGAAATAGGGGAAGAAGGTGAGAGATCAACCTTAGAATCAACGTGATGTGGTTCAAAGGAAGGAGATGGTTGGGCAGGAGTGTTATAGACATTTTTGGGCACTTCAACCCCAATCATAAATGTCCATACACTGAGGGCTCCTAAGTCCCTAAAAGTGTTGCTTCACTGCCTAAAGGAACAAGTTCAACTGATTACATCATCTCCCAGAAGTTCTCCACTGAAAACTACTCATAAATGGTCAAAACTGGACCATACTGAAAGCTCAATGCAGAGGGTGTGATGCATATCACCTTCCCAATGTACAAGGTGCGATGCATACTGATTTGCTCCTCTGTAGGGTGCGATGGTCAATAATGGACAAATGGCAGGGACAAAATGTGAAGTGGAAGATCATGGAATCTTCCAAAAGCTTGCCCTCTGACACTTGCCTCCCTATTTTCGACTAGGGATGAGTAAGAGATCATCATTCTCCAAGTGGAAGCAGGAACTATCAGAGAGAGGACACTAATCAAGATCCCAGAAGATGACTCACCTCTCTGTAATCATTTATATATGGATCCCTCATCACAGAGATCCAGAGGCTGGAATTTTGTATCTTATAGAGAAGTGTTGTTAGTTTTCTGGTGTACATTCATAGTGTTGGGTGATCTAAGCTTTGCTTGAGGTGAAGAAGGGCTTCCTAGCTGGAGGATCATGCTGGGTCAGAGCACATGGTTGTAATGCTCTTGCTACTTTTTATCTTAATAAAGCTATTCTTGTTTCCTTCCATATTCTTGTGTACTTGTTTATATATGCATGTATATGGTTAATACACATATGATCCTATATTATTTATGAATTTAGATCCTTGTTTCTTGGATAGTAGTATGTTGTTGTGATTCCACAGGTTTCTTTTTGAAGCTGTGCACCAGACAAAGAAGAAACCCGGCCGAAGCTCTATCAAGAAGAGAGGAAATCAACGCAAGACTCAGGTTGGTCTTCTGGTCCTCCTCTCGCTCTTATTTATAAAAGAAACAATAGTAGGACTTTGATTGTTTGCTTCTAAGATATCCACCCATCTAGTGGGAATAGCAGCATCCGAGTTGGACACTTATTCCTAGATAACAAAATGGTGACTCACTGGGAGCGACAGATTACTTGTATAGACTATCTATCCTTGATTCTTTTATAAACTTATAGACAGCCTAAGTCAAGCTAGCTGCCTTCAAACTGCATTTGTTATACAAAATGCAAAGTAGATCAATGCTGCTTCAGTCTATCTCCGGTTTTGTTTATGAATTAAACAATAGATCTGCAAGCAATCTAATTGCCCTAAGTGGTGGCTCTAGTAACCTCTTATATCACCCCTGTGTTTTACATACACTGATCTTTACTTATTCGGCCTAAACACCTTAACTAGATTGAAAATTGTGAGTGAAATCTTGTTCAAAGTCTCGCACTGCTACCATCTCACCCTGCCTTCAAGGCAGTGTGTATGCATCGCACTTCCTGAGTACAGTAGGTGCACTGCATACTGAGTTCACTGTGTAACAGGTGCGATGGTCAGGGAGGGTTAACTTTACCCTCAGACTCTAGACTTTTCTCAGTGTTTTCAGTCCTATTCAAGAGTTTTTTTGTCTGTAGTTAGTGTACTTCTGTGAAAACCCCCTTCTCTTGCATTATTCCGCCTACTTAGTGCAAATAAATATAAATGTTTTCATGTATTGTGCGTTGTTTTTAGTTCTCTTTTGAAAAAAGTAGCATAGTCAAACTGTTGTCTCTAGATCTGAAATTGTCGTAGCTGTCATTTTCAGTTTTAGGAAGCAATCCCATTGTTCTTGATAGTCAATTATACAGTTACTATTGCATAGGATTTGAATTAGTACTTTTAAAGTGTCAAAAAGCAATTTCTATTTCAAAATCACAAAGTGTCTCTCTTGTTTTCACTTCGTTTTGAAAAAGAATTTTGTTGAGTACTGTCGCTTTAAAAGTAATTCAGTTTTGCACATAGCTTACTTAACATCATTCACACATTAAGAAGGCTAAAAACAAATACATGCATGTGCATTTGCATTTTTTATTGCTTGGCTTGATTTAGGACTGTGCATTTAGCGTGTGCTCTGTGCTATGTGAAGAAAAGATTCTTGACTTTCTTCCCTTTGGTAGCTAGGATTTTCATTGCTGAAAGAAGATCAAACGTTTGTTTATCATCTTAGACTGCATTTTAGGAATTATATATACATCACGTGGTGAACCTGAAAGGAAAATTGTTAAGAAAGATCAACTTAAAATAAATTCAATGAATCTAACAACGCTTTGGAACTTAACGCACAACATCTAGAGGTCTAGCCTAGAGATGTATTCTGGCGTCATAAAACCTGGTAACTGTTGCTTTCAGTGTTGGTTGGGTGATTCCTCCACTCTAAGACGGAAAGTGCCAGTACGGACTTGTGCTCCCATGTATCGTCGACTATATATTGGGAGACCACAATAGGCTGCATCCTTTATCCTTAGGAAGCTGTATCTACTGCCCTATCAATCACAATGCACTGAACACAACATTCGGGAAGATTGACTGTCGTACCGTAAAAAGTATTCTGCAGTTTTGTGATTGGTTTGGTAATCCTCTCTGCCTAGATCTCCAAAAGAAGTCCATTTTTCTCCTTTTCAGACTCCTTAAAGGAAAAGGTCCTCTGAGCACTTGTCACTTCAGGCTCAATAAAAATCGAAGGCAACTAGAGTCATCTTTTGTTTTTTCTCGAATCTTTAAAATTGAAAAAACAAGTTGTGTCAAAGCATCTAAAAATTTATTTTAATCAGAATAACGTCACAAATTCCCCTTTTGGTCTTTAGGTTTAGAAAATGAAGTCTACCAACCAAGGATTTCCCCTTGGAGGAAATCCTAGTCCCTTCTCCTCTTAGGGAGATGTTGGTGCGCCCCATATGGCCACTTTGTCACTTCCAGGATTGACAATTGGTTTGCCTGTCTGGATCTTCTCTACCTTTGTCGTTTAGAATCCCGTAATTCTTGAACAGTCTAATCAACAACTAGACGACACTAGAATTGCCTCCCAACCTTCTACTTCATCTGATTCTCCCTCTCCTCCTTCCTCTTCGCTTGATAAAGCCGATAAAGCTAAAAATAAAGTAACTAAGGAGAAGAAGAAGCAGAAAGAGAAAAAGGAAAAGAAGAAAAAAGGTCCAAAACCACGAGGGGGCAACCAAGCGTCGTCTAGTGAAAATTCTCACATCGCATAGTCAAAACCTAAATCTCCTTGTGTCATTTGCAATGGAGACCACTATCACCAAGATTGTCCCTGCATCCCTCGGATCTTAAGGGACTGGTCTCCTCGTTTGCACAATCCGGTAGCATCAACCTCTGGCGATCATGTTGAATGCTCACCATCAACCAGTGAAAGTGAAGCACATTGACAAAAAAGGAATCCCAGATTTCCTTGTAAGGTGTGTGAAGGCAATCACGCCGTCCACCGTTGTCCCTTCCTTGATGAGGCTAAAAGAGTTTTGGATGATCGTCTGGTTTCACCGCTACGACTTCCTCCTGGATATAAAAATCTCTTGCCAAGTCCTCCACCGGTTGAAAATCCGGCTGGCCCGTCATTGTGGTCGGCCGAAGCGTCTATCATTGAAAATGAACCCTCTGAATCCATACCAGACGAAAGTCAAAGGGTCAATATGGTAGTTGACCCAGTCTTTCCTTCAGAGTGTTCATCTTCGAATGAGACTGTCACTGAAGAGAAAGAGAACGACACCATTCAAATTCTTTTCATCAACACAGACTCCGATGAACTTGAGGGAAGTCCTCCCGTTCCTTTATCGCAGGAAGGAATTTCATTAGAGTCATATCCGGTTGTCTATTCGGTCCCACCACCAAGCAACCTAGTCATTTCCTTCGACTGGAATCTACTAGGTAGACCCTGTTTACCAGCCAGTGTACCATTCAGAATCATTGTACAAGCTTACAGAATGGTCATGGTTGGTACCATCATTGATGAAGGGGCTTCTATGAGTATCCTTTCCTCAACTTCTTGGAAAGTGCTTGGTTCGCCATCGCTTTTGCCTAAAATGAGAAATATGATAGGCTTCGACAAGGGAACCAGTCAACCTTTAGGGATCCTTCCAAATGTGCCCATTACTTTGATAAGGAAAACTGTTCACATGAATTTTATGGTAGTTCAAGGACCTTTATATTATAATCTACTCCTTGGACGTGACTATATTTATTGCATGGGAGCCATCGTCTCCTCAGTCTTTAGAGTACTGTGTTTTCCGCACGAAGGCAGAATGGTCAAGCTCATGGACCAAATGTCATTTCCCGGTTCACACATCGCAAATAGTAAAATTCCATCCCTAAATGGTCCTTTCATGCAAGAAATGTCTCATCGATCTCCAGTCCATCCACCTGATGAGCGCGAGTGATTCAGGAAGATGTGACTGAAACCCAGGGGGCATGCACCCTGGTCTGTTTCGGCAGGAAAACCTTGGGTATAGAGTGGATTTCCACGAGGGATATATGACTAGTCTGACAAACTCGTCCTTACAGGAAAATGGGATTAGACTGGAATAAGATACCTTCGTCAAATTTATGCGAGTGGAATACGTCTGCGCCATTCACCTTTGTCTGTTTCGATAGACATCGTTGACGAAGCATTTTATCTGCTACACGGATATAACTTTCTTGGTAACCTGGAAATTTTTCGCTATACTTGCGGGCACGCAAACCTTTCTGCATGCAAGCGAAGAGTGGCTATTTATTTTTTAATTTTTTAGGACCTCTAACCCTTTAAACCCAATAGGCTAGTCGTTTTCTAACTTGCATAAAGAAAGGATCCGTGGCAAAGCTTGAGAGATGTAAGCCACTTCAAAATAGCATCTCGAATGAGACATTTCTTATCATACGACTGGCAAGCAATTTTGTCACAGAGTTCAAGCTCGTTAAAAAATAAACATAAGTCATGAGCAAATGTTTCCCCCAGCGTTTAAGCTCATTAAAAAATGAACCGGTAAATAACCATTGTGAATTCCTTATCGCTAGCTTTTGAGCCTTGGTCGTGTTCTTGCCATCACCTCCACTCTATTTTTAGCCGATCATTCACCCCCATATGATTGTTTACCCCTTCGAGGAACATCTGCAAAGAGTGATTCTGTTAGCCATCGTTGTGACACTGTCGTGATTGTAAAATTCTAAATCTTACCTGGAATCAGCTGCTACCCGGAACCATCACTCGTTCCTCGAAAATGAGTCTTCTTTAAGCTCTTTTCACCTGACTCATAAAATATGAAAATATTGTCGAGTGATTGGCCTCTCCGGCTCACTAAAGGCATCGGAAGTGCTATCCCTCCTCTAGATTTTAATCTTTTTGGACCTGAGGGATTATTACACAAAAAGGTCGAGCGCTTGTCTTATTCGGCTCGTTAAAACTATCAAAAATTCATCCGTTTTGTATTATTTTATGCTTTTTCGGACTTAGGGGATTATACAACAAAAAATAATCTTTGGAGTCTCCTTTCTATTTCTTTCAGACTCTCTAAAATTGAAAGAGGCCGAGTTATCTTTGTTGTTAAACTCGTTAAAACCGAATAGCGACAAACTCATCCAAATGGGCGAGAATGAGTTTCACTCTCGCTAGGCTCGCTAAAATATAGCGACAGGTTCATCCAAAGGGCAGATTATAGAATAAGCATATGTTATCCTCCTCAAGCTTGACAAAAATAAAGAGGTACTGGTCAGCAATGACTGGGGAAAATTGGGAAGAAAACTTGAAGAAACTTTATTGGTAGCAAGTTGCTCTTGAACATGACACTTTCCTTCCGCATCCATGTCGAGTTGGGTTGTTCCATTCACTGGTCATCAATTGGTCCATCACACCATCCATCTTTGGGGTTAACGCTACCAATCCATCGTCAGTGTCACCGATATGTTCAAGAGAAGTCATTCATGCAATCACCTGTGTCTCACCCACTACAACACATTCATGCTTCATTCCTTCATGACCGCCACCCTGAACCCTGTAAAGTCAGTTTGTTTTCACCTCCAAAATCATTTGCTTCGTTCCGTGTCGTTGATTAGCCCTCCTGCAACGGGTCGATTCTTGTCGACATCAGCTCATTATCCAAGAAGTTGACTTAGGAACAACCCTTTCAGTACTTTGAATCTTGCATGCCTCAATGGCAAGTTTCTCACTTTCGGCGACGGGTTTACATCAATGGCCTTTGAACGAGAGATTTTGTGTGGTGTTCGACGCCAAGTCCTTTTTCACACCACATGAATTGTACTGTAGTACCTTGAGGGTCATTGTCATTATTGGTGATTCTTCTCGCGCCTGTTAACAGCTTACATCATTGGTTGGTAATTAGGCAATGTCTTTCCATGTTCAACTCCAGAACAATTTTCACATGGATCGACTTGTACTCCGAGTGAAGATTGAACGAGTTTTGAAGACCCCAGATATAGTTTCATCCATCCAGGCTGCGATATATCCAAGAATATAAAGACATCAAGTGTACATCATTGCTGAACAGATGATCATCCTAATCAAAGGATGATGTGTCCATATCATCATTCTGTCACACAGACAGTTGTCTATCCTATGTACATGAAAATGAATTTATAAAGCTGAGCATGGGAATGCTCGCCTCATCTAGATCATGAAAAAATGTTGTCAAATTAATGTATTGTATTGTATCTTATTACAGGTCACCTCCCAGCTCGGAAAAACTTCAGATCCTCATAGTAAATCATTTCACCCGACATCAGAAAGATTAATGACCTCATGCTTTAGGGGCCAACTATTATAGACATTTTCGGGCACTTCAACCCTAATCATAAATTTCCATAAACTGAGGGCTCCTAAGTCCCTAAAAGTGTTGCTTCACTGCCTAAAGGAACAAGGTCAACTAATTACATCATCTCCCAGAAGTTCTCCACTGCAAATTGCTCATAAATGGTCAAAAATGGACCATACAGAAAGCTCAATGAAGAGGGTGTGATGCATATCACCTTCCCAATGTACAAGGTGCAATGCATACTGATTTTCTCCTCTGTAGGGTGCGATGGTCGGGAATGGACAAATGGCAGGGACAAAATGTGAGGTGGAAGATCATGGAATCTTCCAGAAGCTTCCCCTCTGACACTTGCCTCTCTGTTTTCGACCAGGGATGAGTAAGAGATCATCATTCTCCAAGTGGAAGCAGGAACTATCAAGAGAGAGGACACTAATCAAGATCCTAAAAGATGACTCACCTCCCTATAATCATCTATATATGGATCCCTCATCACAGAGATCCAGAGGCTAGCATTTTGTATCTTATAGAGAAGTGTTTGTTGGTTTTCTGGTGTACATTCATAGTGTTGGGTGATCTAAGCTTTGTTTGAGGTGAAGAAGGGCTTCCTAGCTGGAGGATGATGTTGGGTCAGAGCACATGGTTGTAGTCCTCTTGCTACTTTTTATCTTAATAAAGCTATTCTTGTTTCCTTCCATATTCTTGTGTACTTGTTTATATATGCATGTATATGGTTAATACACATTTGATCCTGTATTATTTATGAATTTAGATCCTTTTTCTTGGATAGTAGTATGTTGTTGTGATTCCACAGGTTCTTTTGAAGCTGGGTAGACAAAGAAGAAGCGGCGAAGCTCTATCAAGAAGGAGAGGAAATCAAACGCAAGACTCAGGTTGGAATTCTTGGTCTTCCTCTCGTCTATTTTCATAAAAGGAAACAATAGTGGACTTTGATTGTTTGTTTCTAAGATAGCCACCCATGTTAGTGGGAATAACAGCATCCGAGTGGACACTATTCCCAGATAACAAGGATTCGGGACACTTGGGACCACCGAGGTCGAAAACAACTAGATAGGTAAACCAATGGTTAACCCAGGGAGGGACAATGTTGCCATATAAGGAGAACCAGTGTTTCCAAAAGAAGGAAAAGGACCAGGATTCCCATCTGAGGGGAATCCTTGATTGGTAGACTCTGGAAATTTTTCCATTGGAATCGACCCTAAAGAATCACTAAGGAAGATAACTTTAACCAGGAATATTTCGTGGGCAGTTAATTTTAAGACACTAAACAAAACTTTTCATTTTCATATTTTAAGAGTCGAGAAAAGAGTTAAAGGTGACTCTAGTCGCTTTCAGAGTTAACAATACTGAAAGGACAAGTGCTCGATGATCTTTTCAAATTTAAAGAGTCAAAAAGATGAAAATGACTAATCAGAATAATCTAGCCAAAAGGATTACTAGGTAACTATGAACTACAGAATACCTCCAGGTGAACTGAAAAGTACGAGTAGGAAATCTCACCAAATGTTGTGTTCGATGTATCAAATTTACAAGGTGGCAGACTTGGCTTCCTATGGATAAAGGATTGCAACCTATAGGGGTCTCCCTTTATATACTGAATGGTATGGGGAGCACAAGTCCGTACTAATGTTGTCTAAAGTTAATGATAGCTACTAGGTTTAAATAAATTGGAACACGTCTCTAGCCTAGACCACTAAATGTGAGCATTAAGTTTCAATGCTTCCTTAGGTTAATTCAATAAATTTTAACGGTTTTTCTTGAATTAGGTTTCAATTCCAAGGCCCTACCTCTATCATATGAAAACTCCTAGATGTAGCTGCATGAGAAAAGAAATCTTTCTTCGATGAAAGTTAACACTAATTGAGGGATAGAGAGCAAACAATCAATGAAACAATAAAGAATGAAATCTTTCACTAATACACATCCTAAATGCACTTAATGTTCCCTTAACAACAAAAGAAGTTTCATTTCATTTACAATGTTTATGATGATGCAATTCTAGCTTCTCAATGATGCTACTAATGCAATATTTCCACTTACGTAAACTAGAATGATGTTCTTCTTTTCATAAAATGCAAAATGAATCTTTCACATAAATCACTTTAATGAAAATTTTCACAATTATGAACAAACAAGCACTAATCAAATCCAAAGCATGATAAATGAAACTAAAATCAACTTCTTCCTAAATACATAAACGCTTCAATTGACAAACCAAGCAATGTAATCTATGCTCGAAAAGAGAAGAGAGAAAATCGAAATAAGAGAACAAATGAGACTCTTTCATTGGCTGGTAATCAGGCGATGTCTTTCCATGTTTGACTCCAGAACAATTTTCACATGGATCGACTTGTACTCCGAGTGAAGATTGAATGAGTTTTGAAGACCCCAGATCTAGTTTCATCCATTCGGGCTGCGATATATTCAGGAATATAAAGAGATCAAGTGTACATCATTGCCGAACAGATGATCATCCTAATCAAAGGATGATGTGTCCATATCATTAGTCTTTCACACAGACAGTTGTCTGTCCTATGTACATGAAAATGAATTTATAAAGCTGAGCATGGGAATGCTCGCCTTAGCTAGATCATGAAAAAATGTTGTCAAAATAATGTATTGTATTGTATCTTATTACAGGTCACCTCCCAGCTCGGAAAAACTTTAGATCCTCATAGTAAAGCAATTCACCCGACATCAGAATGATTAACGACCTCATGCTTTACGGGGCAACTGTTATAGACATTTTTGGGCACTTCAACCCCAATCATAAATGTTCATAAACTGAGGACTCCTAAGTCCCTAAAAGTGTTTTTTCACTACCTAAAGGAACAAGGTCAACTGATTACATCATCTCCCAGAAGTTCTCCACTGAAAATTTCTCATCAATGGTCAAAACTGGACCATACTGAAAGCTCAATGCAGAGGGTGTGATGCATATCACCTTCCCAATGTACAAGGTGTGATGCATACTGATTTTCTCCTCTGTAGGGTGCGATGGTCAGGAATGGACAAATGGCAGGGCAAAATGCGAGGTGGAAGATCATGGAATCTTCCAGAGGCTTCCCCTCTAACACTTGCCTCTCTATTTTTGACCAGGGATGAGTAAGAGATCATCATTCTCCAAGTGGAAGCAGGAACTATCAGAGAGAGGACACTAATCAAGATCCCAGAAGATGACTCACCTCTTTGTAATCATCTATAAATGGATCCCCCATCACAGAGATCCAGAGGCTGGAATTTTGTATCTTATAGAGAAGTGTTGTTGGTTTTCTGGTGTACATTCATAGTGTTGGGTGATCTAAGCTTTTCTTGAGGTGAAGAACGGCTTCCTAGCTAGAGGATGATGTTGGGTCAGAGCACATGGTTGTAATCCTCTTGCTACTTTTTATCTTAATAAAGCTATTCTTGTTTCCTTCCATATTCTTGTGTACTTGTTTATATATGCATGCATATGGTTAATACAGATCTGATCCTGTATTATTTATGAATTTAGATCCATGTTTCTTGGATAGTGGTATGTTGCTGTGATTCCACAGGTTCTTTTGAAGCTGGGCAGACAAAGAAGAAGCGGCGAAGCTCTATCAAGAAGGAGAGGAAATCAAACGCAAGACTCAGGTTGGTCTTCTTGGTCTTCCTCTCGTCTATTTTCATAAAAGGAAACAATAGAAAACTTTGATTGTTTGTTTCTAAGATAGCCACCCATCTTAGTGGGAATAACAGCATCCGAGTGGACACTATTCCCGGATAACAAGGATTCAGGATACTTGGGACCACCGAGGTCAAAAACAACCAAATAGGTAAACCAATGGTTAACCCAGGGAGGGACAACGTTGCCATATAAGGAGCACCAGTGTTTCCAAAAGAAGGAAAAGGACCAGGATTCCCATCTGAGGGGAATCCTTGATTGGTAGACTCTGGAAATTTTGCCATTGGAATCGACCCTAAAGAATCATTAAGGAAGATAACTTTAACCAGGAATATTTCATGGGCAGTTAATTTTAAGACACTGAACAAAACTTTTCCTTTTCATATTTTAAGAGTCGAGAAAAGAGTGAAAGGTGACTCTAGTCACTTTCGAAGTTAACAAGATCAAAAGGACAAGTGCTCGATGATCTTTTCAAATTTAAAGAGTCAAAAAAGATGAAAATGACTAATCAGAATGATCTAGCCAAAAGGATTACTAGGTAACTATGAACTACAGAATACCTTCCGGCGAACTGAAAAGTACGAGTAGGAAATCTCACCAAATGTTGTGTTCGATGTATCAAATTTACAAGGTGGCAGACTCAGATTCCTATGGATAAAGGATTGCAACCTATAGGGGTCTCCCTTTATATACTCAATGGTATGGGGAGCATAAGTCCGTACTAATGTTGTCTAAAGTTAATGAAAGCTACTAGGTTTAAATACATTGGAACATGTCTCTAGCCTAGACCACTAAATGTGAGCATTAAGTTTCAATACTTCCTTAGGTTAATTCAATAAATTTTAATGGTTTGTCTTGAAAACTCCTAGATGCAGCTGTATGAGAAAAGAAATCTTTCTTTGATGAAAGTTAACACTAATTGAGGGATAGAGAGCAAATAATCAATGCAACAATCAAAGAATGAAATCTTTCACTAATACACGTCCTAAATGCACTTAATATTCCCTTAACAACGAAAGAAGTTTCATTTCATTTACAATGTTTATGATGATGCAATTCTAGCTTCTCAATGACACTACTAATGCAATATTTCCACTTACATAAACTAGAATGATGTTCTTCTTTTCATAAAATGCAAAATGAATCTTTCACATAAATCACTTTAATGAAAATTTTCACAATTATGAACAAACAAGCACTGATCAAATCCAAAGCATGATAAATGAAACTAAAATCAACTTCTTCCTAAATACATAAATGCTTCAATCGACAAACCAAGCAATGTAATCTATGCTCGAAAAGAGAAAAGAGAAACTCGAAATAAGAGAACAAATGAGACTCTTTCAATCTTTCAATTGAAAATGAAGCAATGAAGATTTTGTGACTGAAAGATGGATTAAATGAAGCAACAAATCAGAAACTTGACACAATGAGTAAACAAATAAATGAACAGTCATAGAAACCATCCAAAAACTCAAAAAATCAAGCAATGAAACTTCAAGAAAATCAATCAATCAAACCCAACAAACAAAGGATCCTAGTCACTTCTGGGCAGAAGAAGAGAGTTTGAGGGTTAAGACACACTCGCACTGGAATGGGAGAAAATTTTATTTTTTCTTAACTCAGAGACCAACACAACTTTTTGGCTGAAATTAGTGCTGATCGGCATGACCGACGTGACTGTCAAGCTAAAACTAGCACTGATTGGCCTGATTGGCGTGACTGTTTGGCCAAAAATAGTGATGATAAAGGGATTCAAAGAAAAAATAAAAAAGAGCTTCACACAGGGCCAAACTTAACACATCAGGCAGTGGGGTCATTTCTGTATTCCTTCAAAAAGGTCAATATAGATCCATAAGACCATAAATAAACAAACTAGGCACACAAGTAGAAAAAAAGAGTGATGAAAAGGAGATGTATTTCCCCAATGGAGTCGTCAATTTGTGGTGTAGGAATATCCTCTTTGCAAACAAAGATGATCCCTCTAGCCCAAGAGAGTGGGTCTAGCCATAAACAATTTCTAATGTAAATTTCCTTAGATTAGTATCGAAGGAGATATTATAAGAGGGCCTACCTCTTATAACACTAATCCACTTGATGGTGATCTTGCTTCCTTGCTCCAGCTTCCTTTTGTTCAAGTACCTAAAACAAACATGAAAGAAACAACAGAAAATGTGATATCATGAAATCGAATCCAATCTACTTAAAAGGTCAAGGAGTTCTAAGATATAAAATGTAATATTACACCCGATATAGGAAATAAACCTTTAGTTGTATTAAAATAAACTTCAAAGAGAAATACAACCAAAGCCTTGACATTTGAGAACTCCTTTGCAGTATCCAAGTCCCACTACATGCCCTTTCAACAATATTTTCCTCTCCTAGCTTGACGTGAAATGGCTTCCAAGCTCTAACTCTCTCGATCCTCATGATTTAGATACCAAATATGAGTCTTTTGTCATCTAAGACTAATATTCTACTATCAAAAGCTAAAGATTTCATAATTTTGCAGCTGGTTCTATCTCTCCACCACTTTCACTATGTGTTGTATTGTGCATAACCAAAAAGGATAAGAGGAATGCTTTACATAGGGAGAGGAGGATACGAATGAGATACACTCAAGGAGGAAGAATGTCTTATCTCCTTGGGAAGGTCCACTTTTAAGGGGGAAAGAACCTTATATGGAGTTTTCGGCCCTTGCCCAACCAAATGAACATCCAGCACATCGCCACTAGAAGTTTCTAGACATGAAACTCCATTTCCTTTATAAAAACTTTCCAAAAGTAGGCGGGCGTGAGTATTGGGCTAATAGTAGCACTGATCAGCGTGGGTCATAGTGTAAAACTCTGCCATCGGTGTGGGTGAGACACTGGGAAAGAGCACTAGTCTTAAAAACTAGGTTTTAAGAAGGATTCTCTAGAAATGTTCTAAAGGGAGTGGGGACTACTTTCCTCAAACTTCAAGGGATGCAAGAGCATAGGTTTCATGGTGAAAGTATAACATAGTAGTCACTACTAGGGTTCTCTGAGATCAGGAGTGGGGAGTGACAGGAGAGTAACAAATTACGATGTAACATTAGGCTTCTTTTGTGTACTTGTAACTCAGATAATTGTAGGAAATATCATGGTTTTAGGCTCTATGTTTTTAATATAGAATTCTTGGTTCTTTTGCCTCTACATTTTGAGTCATCCCTTCTCTTTGTCTTCTCTCATTTATTCCAAAAAGCTTATTAAACTATAAGCCTTTGAAGTGCTCGATGTCCACTATTTTCTGTTATATTTCTGGGAACAATTTATGTGTAAAAATACTAAAATACCTTACTTGTATATTTTGATGAAAGAACCAACTCATGCTTCTTATTTATCTGTATAGAACATGGGTGATGTCTCCTCGTGCTTGAGAATCATTTGAGAGACACCAATTTAGATGTACCCAGACACTGGTCTTGTAAGAAACCTAAGGTTGTCTCTCGGAGCTACAATAGTATCGATGACTTTTATCTCATAAACAAATTGTCACTTGGTAAATTTTTATGAAGGAAATGATAACACATTATGAGGATACAAAGAGAAACACCTCCTTTATCCAATTGATAAATCTCAAACAAAAGGGTTCAATGGTGGATCACATTGAGGACTTCCAAAAATTGAATATAAGGGTAAATCATATTCCATAGGAGCATAGGACTGATGTGTTCATAGGGAATTTAAAGGATAACATCCAACACGAAGTTTTCCTTTGGGAACCTAATTCATTGGAGAAGGCATTAAGGTTGGCAAGAAAAATTATAGCAATAAGGAAGCCTACCACTGAAAACTATAAAGATGGAAGTGTTACTGCCCCTAGCCTTCCACAACCTACAAGGTTGACACCACAACAATTGGAAGAAAAAATAGAAAAAAGGCTTTGTACAGTTGTGATATAAAATACACTAAAGGTCATAAGGGTGTTGAGAATAAGTTATTTTACATAGATTATGAAGAGGAGGAAGAAAATGAACAAGAAACGTCAAAATAATAGGATATACACTAGGAACCAACCCTAGAGAAACAAGAAATGAATCCGACCATATCTTGTAATGCATTGGTAGGAATTACCACTCCTCAAACTATCAAGAGAGAACGGCATATCAAGAAGAAAAAGGTAATAGTGTTGATGTATTCAAGTAGTACCCATAATTTTATTTATTGTAAGATAGCCAAGGAATTAAATTTCTTCCTATATCCAGCACTAGAGTGTCAAGTGATGGTTGGAAATTGAGGAACCATAAATTTCTCTAGAAAGTGTCATAATATCAATCTATTCATGGAATAATATGTATTGAATAGTCCAATGCTTTTCATTCCAATGGGTGGTGTTGATGTTGTACTAGGAATCTAATGTCTACAATCTTTGGGTACGGTAGCTTTTAATTTTCAAAAATTTTCTTGAATTTTTTTTTGGAAGGAAAGGAATTTGAATTAAGGGGTATTCTAGGGGAACGAAGAAATATAATTAGCTCTAATGGAATGACAAATCTTCTAAAGAAATAACATAGGGCATAATTGCATAATTATGTTCACTAGAAGTTCCCACATCAAAATCATCTATTTCTCTAGATCTACAAAAAGTCTTAGACAATCATTCCAAGGTATTTGAGACTCCCAAAAGGCCTCCCATCTATTCATGATCATGATAATGCTATTCATTTGATTCCAAGAAGTTTTCCTCCAAACATCAAGCCTTATAGATATCCCTATTCCTAGAGGAGTGAAATTGAACATATGGTTGTAGAAATGCTAGAGGCTGGTATAATTCAACCTAGTCAAAGTTCTTTCTCTGCTCAAGTAGTATTGGTGTACAAGAAGGATGGATCATGGCGCATGTGTCTGAATTATAGGGGGCTCAAAAGGCTCACTATTAAAGATAAATTTCCCATTCTTGGCAATGATGAATTATATGGAGAAATTTACTTCACCAGGTTGGATCTTTGTTTAGGATATCATCAAATCAGAATGAAGACTCAAGACACTCTAAAAACAACATTTAGAATGAATGAGGTTTATTATGAATTTTTGGTCATGCCTTTTGGCATTACCAATGCACCTTCTACATTTCAAGGCTTGATGAATTCCATTTTCAAACCCTTCCTTAGAAAATTTTTGTTAGTATTTTTTGATAATATATTAATCTACAACAAGTATTTGAAGGATCATGTTCAACATGTTGACATGGTGCTCAAACTATTGGATGAGAAACAGTTATATGCAAAAACCTCCAAATGTTTCTTTGGATATAGGAGGTGGAATATTTGGGTCATATTGTATCTCATGAAGGTGTTAAGGTAGACCCTAGAAATATTAAAGCCATGAAGGAATGGAAAATCCCCACATCCATATAGCATCTGTGAGGATTTCTCTGTTTGATAGTGTATTATCTCAAGTTTGTTAAGAATTATGGGAGAATAACAACACTTCTAACAACATTACTGAAGAAAGATGCATTTCCTTGCACTCCAGAAGCAATGAAGTCCTTTAAACATCTTAAAGAGGAAATATACCAAGCACTGGTCTTAGCTATGCCAGACTTCACAAAAACATTTATTATGGAATGTCATGCCTCAGGAAATGGAATTGGTGTTGTTTTAATACAAGAAGGAAGACCCATTGCTTTTAAAATTCGTCCAATCAAAGGAAAGTATTTACACAAATCTATTTATGAGAAGGAAATGTTGGCAATACTACATGCACCTAAGAAATGGCAACCTTACCTAATGGGAAGACACTTTAAGGTAAAAATGGATAATGATAGTCTTAAATATTTTTTAGAACAAAGATTATCTTTAGAAGTGTAGCAAAAAGGGGTCACAAAGATGTTGGTTTATGACTTTGAAATCATCTACAAAAAAGGGAAGCAAAATGTTGTTTCATATTCACTCTCAAGAAAGGATGAGGATGTGAAAGCATTTCTTTGTGCCATTTCTATCATCCAACCATATTGGATAGACAAATCAAGGGATGAATGGAAGAATGGCAAAGAAGTGTGGCCACTCATTCAAAAGTTGCAGCAAGATCCCAATACATATGAGACATTTAGCTGGAAAATTGATTCGTTATGGTACAAATATCACTTATACCTCTGTAAGAATTCCCAACTCAAACAAAATATTCTTCTGGAATTTCACACCTCTCCCTTAGGAGGGCACTCGGGATTTTTAAAAACTTACCCCCGGTCTGTTACAACCTTTATCCATTCCAAGTTAAAATTGAGAGGAGGTTTCAATGTATTTTATCACAAATCTATCCAAGTCCAGAGGAAAGAGTGTCATCATGGTGGTAGTTGATAGACTTACCAAGTATGCACACTTTTGTGCATTACCTCATCCATTTAAAGCCAGTACAGTTGCTATTGCATTTATGAAAACAATTCAAAATCTACATGGAAACCCAAAGATTATTGTAAGTGACGGAGATCCCATTTTCACTGGAAATTTTTGGACGAAATTATTTTATTTTTTGGGTTCTCAGTTAGCTCATAGGTCATCTTATCATCCTCAATTGATGGGTAAACCAAGATAGTGAACACATGTTTGGAAGGATATATTTGTTTCTTTGTATATGATAGATAGATACAATGGGTCAAGTGGTTGCCTATGGATGAATGATGTTATAAAACTTCCTTCCATACTGCGGCAAAAATGACCCCATGTATGGCACTTTATGGATATCATCCACCATCCATCACATCATCTTTAAGAAAAAATCCTAATGTTCAAGCAGTGGAAGATCACATTGAGCATCAACAACAAGTTCTCCAACTCGTAAAGGATAACCTCACTTTAGCGTAGAATAGAATGAAACAATAGTCAGATCAACATCACAGCGAAAGAAGTTTTGATGTAGGTGACTGAGTATTTTTACGACTACAACCATACAGAAAAATGTCCCTCAAGCAAGCTAAGAAGGATAATAAATTATCACCAAAGTATTATGGTCCATACAAGGTGTTGCAAAATAATGGTACTATAGCATACAAATTGGAGCTTCCTACATCTTCCTGAGTGCACCCATTTTTCCATGTTTCATGATTAAAGAAGGTTATAGGTGACAATCTCCCAGTTCAAACAATATTACCAAAACTTGACGAGGAAGGAAAAATCATATTGGAACCTCGAGCAGTCACAGAAACAAGAAATTGACAACTACGAAACTGATCAATTTCAGAGTATCTCATAAAGTGGAAGAACTTACCCAATGAATATTCCACTTGGGAGGATGAGAACTTTATACAAAAACATCTATAACTACTCAATCATTGAGGACAACGCTTTTTTTAAGGAGAGGGGCATGTTAGGTCCCTAGAATACTAGTGTATTCCCCCATTATTATTGTCATTGCAGCCCCTTATTGTTATTGTTGTGCCCCTGTTATCCCCATATTGTTATTATTGTGCCCCATAGAATCCCACTATTGTTACTTTTGTGCTCTTACATTACTATTGTTATGTCGGCTCTTATTATATTGTGATCCATTAGACTCTTATATATAGAAAGGAGGTTTTGTCATTTGTATCATCCAAGAATTGTTCATTTGTGTAATGTAAAGAAGGTTTCCCCCTCGAATATGCTAATTTTGAAGTCATTGATCTATCTCTTATTCTATTTTGTGAGCTAGTTGCATAACATATCTAACTCCAACTGAAACCACCTTTAGTGAAAGCAAGGATGGAATAAGGATTCCTAAGTTTAGATATACCACTGAGGAATAAAGGTTGAGATTATTAGGTAGAATAAGGATAACATTAATGATATTATTACATCAAAATATAAGGATAAATTATGGGGTGATAAACAATTAGAGGGAAAGAGTAAGCTAAGATATTATGAGGTTATCGATTCAAATCTTGAAAATAAAAAAATATTTCTTTATATTGACTAGTGTAAAGAAGGGAAAAATATACTGAAAAAATAAGAGAAAATTCCCATGAGCACCATAGTGGAACTGAGCATTGCATAATTCCAAAAACACCATGGGACATAAGACTCTCTCACCATTGCGGTACTAAGAGGGTTGAAGATGAAATTTTTTTTATCTTAGATTGTCCAACTTATACTCAAATTAGATCTAAATTCCAAAATATTTGCTACATAATCAACCTTCTAGGCCTTTTAATTCAACAAGATTATATTGATTGATTTTGGCATTCTTATTGCATAAATAAGTGCATTGTAGAACCTAGTATGAGGGTGATGGGTGATTCCTTTTGTGCTCAATCTTGCATTAACATGTGCCCCCTTTAAAATAAAAATAAAATATTCTCTAAATAAAAATAAAAACTCAATTACTTGATATTACAAACCAATATGAACGAAATGATAAAATCTTTCACTCCTACTTTCAAACACAAATAAAATATTTTGATATCCATATGCAATAACATAATTTTATAACAAATTTAGAGAGAAATAAAATAACTAAAAATAAAAATATATATTTTCTCTTTTGAATATTAAAAATTTATATTTTTCAAATTTAAAATGATTTCAATACAAAACTTAAATAAATAATTTGAATGTCAATACTTTTATATATATATATGAGAGAGAGAAAGAATGTGTATGTGTGTTTTCGTTTATACCATTATAAATGATAATATGATTATATAACTTTTCCCTGGAAATTAGAGAAAAAATTTATATATTTCATTGTGAAAGAAAAAATATAAACTAATTTTCAATCAATGATATTATGTTTTTAAAATGATTATTA
The DNA here is from genome assembly GCA_000404065.3 of Pinus taeda. Lineage (NCBI taxonomy): Eukaryota > Viridiplantae > Streptophyta > Pinopsida > Pinales > Pinaceae > Pinus > Pinus taeda. The sequence continues at coordinate 33,173 of APFE031271347.1, read as the reverse complement.
AATTATCAATTGATATTATTGTAGATTTAGTTCATTGTATGTATTTATTTTAAAATCATTGTTGCATTATAAATTGATATTATTGTGTATTCAAATTATTTATTAATATATGGTTGAGGATAATAAAATATTTCAATGTCTCAAGAGAATAAGTAATTGAAATTGAAACAATTTAATTACTTATTACAGTTATAAATAAAAAAATCAATATTCAAGGTTAAACAATATTAACATATATTTAAAATAAAAATTAATTAGAGGAAAAATATATATTAACCTGTTTTACTATGGAGGAAGTTTATAATAATATATTGTATATAGTTTTAAAAAATGTTTATGTATATATTATATAAGACAATTGAATTTTTTTATGGTTAAAACATTTCAAATAATCTCACTATTTTACATTTTATCTTTTTTCAAGTATATTTTCTTTGGCCATTTTATTCAGTTTTGTTTAAAATCCAACAAAGGTTTGTGGGAATTGCAATTTAAGCTATGTAGATTACACAATCTAATTTTCCAATAAAACTTTTAACGCATTGCATCCATTTATACATTCAAAAATGCAATTTAAACAATGATAAATTTCACATGGTTTTAAATATGGATCTATCAAACACTAAGCACCCAGATGGAATCTCTCAACATACAAACATTTGCCAAGTTTTGCAGTGTACAAATGGCTAGCACCTCAAATATTTCATCAATGGTTAAGCTGGATCCCTCGTACTAGGCTATAGAATGCACCATGCAGGAAAAAAACGATGTACACTGTAATAAAAACAAAAATGAATGTACATGCTTATATTATTTTATGATAAATATCATAATCTACTATGCAAGAGATGTAAACATATTTCAATCTTAAATTTGTTATTGACAATAAGATAGACGTGTAATTCACTCAACTCTTAAAAAGAGGTTTTTATCTCAAGAAGTTTACATCTCAAGAGATTTAATCCCTTTTAGCATTTAGTAGATCCATCTAAACTAGTATTAATCTTTTAGAGCACTTAGATAAAATTTCAAAAAATTCTTACTAATATCTTACCTTCTTAAATTACTATAAAACATATTTAAATTTAGACATTAATAAACATTATTATAATTTCTTAATTTAATAAAAAAATAGATGTTTTAAGTTTCTGTAAAACATATAACTTGCAAAATGAAAAATATCTATCAAACGACTCATTAAAAAACAAAACCAAAAGTTTATACGATCAAACAAATTTTATATAATAAAATTTTTAACAAAATTTAGAAAACTAATTTTCACTCTAATTTTCACTATTAACTAGGTAGTTATTAATCTCACTATTAACCGTAACCGTAATTTTCACTATTAACTAGGTAGTTATTAATCTCAATTTATGGGACATATAAGTAGTTAATATGTGTATTATACGTTGTGATTTTGAATTTGTATATGATTATTTTCATATAAGATTGTTAGAAATCCTTATCTATACTGGAGAGCTATAGGTAATCGCTAAAGGTATTTTATTTAGATGCACGTTTAGTGTGAACAAAAGAGAGCTGTTTGTGGCCGAGATGGTAGACAATGTGGTAATTCTGTTGTTGAATGTTTCCGAATATCGATGTAGAACCTGCAGGCCCTGCGGTGTGGAAGGCAAGGCAAAGTAAGCCACCAACGTCTGGTACGAAGGAATTATTTTGTGGCAGAACATATTTCGCGCCACCTGCAAAGTGAAAAGTTATGGTTGGAAGTCGAAGATCAGACATAGCTTTGTAACAGAGATCATTATCGCGTGACTTAGCTGGGTGAGCGTGAATCTTATGAAATCACAGAAAAAACACAGAGGTTTCATAGTAAAAAATAAAAAATAAAATTTTAAAGGCTTAATGGAATGCGGTTTCTTAATGTTATACTTTTTTCGGGAGAGGGCGAACTCCCTTGAAGAAGCTATATATATGTCAAATTACAACTGATATGCTGCAGCGCAGCTTCCACAGGATTTGATGCCGGTTGGGGGCCGTGAAAACCAACCGCCCCTACTGTTTCTTAACCACTAAAGAGACACCAATAAGTAAGGGTTAAACTTGAGGGCGATTTACGTTTATTTTCTTTATTTAAGTGTCAAATACTGACTATTTTAAAATTTGAGCATGGTTGAAGGTTACCTAATTTTTCAAACAATCAATATATAGAATGAGCAAATTTCAAATAAAATTCTAAGATAAGTATTTCACTCTAAAACACCCATAATACTAAGACTTTAAGATGAGACTTCAAGATAAGCATAGGCTCATGCATAGTGGATTTTTGAAATGATTAGGAAGAGCTCATTTCTATCTTAAGGCACACCGTGTGATTCTACATTGTACACACGTAAACATAAATGATGAACATCAAAGCTTGAAGCTTAAAGGTTGAGACTTACATGACATGTCGACACTCATGGACCATTGATATTCCATATCTGACACTAACTAAATTTTCTTGTTTATGTAGGTGAAACAATTGTTTTTAGTTTGGCTTTGAGAATTTCATGTATTTTCTTTAGTGTTGTCACTTTTGTGATATATCTTACTTATTATAGAGTGGGTGTATTTATATTTGTTCCATTGGAAAACTAATCTATTATCTACTTCCATATCTAAATATCAATTGTGTGGTTACTAAGGTTGTGATGTTTTTGTTACATTCACACTTGAATCTAAATATAACTTTGTTTGTTCCTTTCAAGTGTTAGCCACTCTCTTGGAAAGCTCTATTTTCCTTCCTTGTTAGAAGATTATGAATTTCTTCAAAATCCATGTATGCATATTATTATTGCTTGAAATGTTAGAATACTCCTAAATTCTTATTTAAAAGTGGCTTCAAACATGTTTTATTATTTAGAAGGTCCTCCTTAAGTCAAACTTATTAAATTTGAAGTTATTGTTCCTCTTCAAAATATATTATAGTTAATGGGTTTGACCAAACTATATGAAAACTTTTCAAGAATGGTTTAACATAATTTGTAAAATCTTTGAAATTATGTAAATAGTGACTATAGACAATTGCACCAACCATTGGCTACTTTAATACTAGGCATGAACCAGCTTAAATATGTTTGATTTGTTTAAAGTAAATAAAACATATACTCTATGATATTACTTGGTTTAAGCTTATTTAATAATCAATCCAAAATTAAAAATTTTGCCAACACAAAACACAATATTTATATTGACAATTATTTTTTTATATTCACAACAAAAATTTAACAAAAACATATAATACATGATATTTAAATGATGGGCAGACATAAAAAATCAAACATCATGATAAGGGAAATTTTAAAAGAAATCACCTCATAAAAAAAATTAATAGATAGGTAGAAGAGCCTATCAAATTTATGCCTTGCCAATACTGGTTAAGTTAGCTTTCACATGATGTTGGGAGTAGTGATGCAAATTTACATACAACATTTTTTTATTTTTTAAATAATATTTAAAATTTAAAAACTCATTTACAACTTTATATTATATCTAAAAAAATAGTTATAAGTACAATGTTGTATATTCCATATGTGAAAATTCATATAATATAAATATTGTCAACAACTACCATGTGATTTGTAGGAATAGAACCTAGTTTTGGAGGATTTCATTCCTTTTTCCCAACCACCTCGAAAAACCCCAATTGACTTTAACATTATTTGTCTATCTATGTGTATTTGTAGGAATAGAACCTAGTTTTGGAGGATTTCATTCCTTTTTCCCAACCACCTCGAAAAACCCTAATTGACTTTAACATTATTTGTCTATCTATGTGTGCATGCGTGAAATAACTTTCAATTTTTTTAGCATATTGAACATATTCATGTGTGTGCTTGTGTGTTCGTGCACATGAAATAGTTTTCAATTTTTTTAGTATATTGAACATAATACTGAATATTAGTTTCAAAAAATTAAATGTTGAACTTTTGTTAAATTTTTAAGTTGTTGAACAAGACAAAATGAGTGATTCAAATGCCATCCAATAGGTCATCCTCCTATCAGCCTATTTACCCCCTAGATCAGTGACCCTTAATCCTCATGGTTGTTTGGATTTTTCTAGACCTGGGATCTACTTTGGTGTGTCATATGGTACCTTTACCCTCCATGAGTTCACAGATAGAAACCCTTGGCTTGTGCCCAACTATGGGCACACTTTGACGTGGCCTACTAGACTGCGTTGCGCTTGTACATATTGCACAGGAGTGTGATGCTTTATCTATTTTTTGGTTTGGTGTGTGATGCAAGTATTTTTCATGCCTTCTTTATGCCAAAAATCCGAAAATATTATAAAACTAAAAAAAAATATAAAATATAAATATAAATATATGGTATTGTTTTTACTGAATCCATGTTTTATGCCTTCATTATGTGATTTAACCATGGGTCCAGTCTTTATGGGTGGTTTTTACAGGATAGGATGATCCTTTTCACTTTTACATCCATTGGGCCTGAGGTATTCTCCTTTTACTAGCATATAGGGGTAGGTCATTTTTGCCGATATTTCATTTTGACCATCAACACCATTTTTATGCCTTAGGTTCGACCCCGTCAAGTTGCAACTTTCGCCACTTCCTTTATGCATTCGCAATCCAAGTAGATATTGGTGGCTACCCACCTATTCCACTTGGACCCTCACCAATGTCTCTTTCAGTTTTTCAGTTTCCTTAATTATAGCATAGTTTACTGTTTTTGGCAGTTTTTTGGATCCTGAACTTTTAGAGATATTTTGAGGCCCTAAACGACATTTTTTGGGAAATCCAAGCTAAAATGAGTGATTGGCTAATGTTTTCATTTGAAATTTTTAGTCCTCAGATAGATATTTCTAATGACGTATTGTGCATGTCAAAACGGAGATAGTATGCAAAAGTTACGGCCTCAAGAAGTTGTTGTACCAATTTACCCAAATGGTGAGGGGGGCATAGTTTTGGTGTTTCATCTCCTAGGCTTAGGTTTTTGGATGTTTCAGATTTTCCATTGTTTCTCAATAATAAATAGTCCTTCAAGCCTCATTGTAACATAGTTCAGAGGCATGTAGCTGCCACATCTCTCCTTAGAGATAAGTTACCATCACCCAAGCCAGTTTTATTTCCTTTTCGTTTGTAAGCATATTTCAATATTTGACATTAATGAAATGAAGTGTTATTTTTGTTGCATCTTTGTATTTATGGTTATCTATGTAATTTTTTGCATTCCTATTTAAGTTGGATCAGACGTATCAGAGCAGTGTGCTCTTTCTCTATTTCTCTTTACATGTCCATCATGAGGTCGAGATATAAGGAGTTAGGGTTCAAATTGGTTGAACCGTTGTGAGACCAACCTTGAAAATCCCGATGGCCTCCCATGGAAAAAGAGAATAAAGAAGAAGGGGTAGGATATCCTTTCAAAATATTGGTCGAAGAAGCCCTCGAGCGATAAAGGAATGCGATGATGGACAACTTTACCTAGATCCTTCAGTTGCAACCCAAAGGTGATGCATCTCCTTCCAGCAGCTACTCTAGAAGCGCCACACCCTTCAAGGTACAAGTTAACTTTGACATCCCCATATTTTAAGGTAATATAAATGTGGATGTCATGGATGAATGGTTAAATCTTCTATAAGGATATTTTTCTATTCATGATTTTTCCAGTGGGAAAAATATCACTTTTACACTCCTCAAAGCTGCCCCCCCAAGTCAAGGACTAGTGGGAAACCTACTATGGCAAGAAGGATGAAAGTACACCCTCACTATTTTCAGCCACACCCACTTGGAATTCATTCTAGGATGTCATTAAGAAGCAATACTAACCTATTGGGAGTGATGAGGATAAATACTTAAAGTGGACCACGTTGTGATAGGGAAGGTACTAAGACGTGCTAAAGTTTACCAATGTTTTTCCTACCCTTCGCACAAAGTTGGGTATCAAATATTCTAAGTGACATTTGGTACTCAATCACAATGACTTCCTACATAGGTACATCCAGGATTAGATGGAGCTCTTGGACATCTCCTTTCTCGGCATGGCATACCAATACACTTTCATAATTGAGTAGAAGTTTAAACAAAAGAATCTATACTTTCGATTTGTGATTCTGAAGCAAGGGAAAGGCACCCCCAAGTAGCAGGGAAAAGGACAAAGCCAAGGTGAGGTGACTTAGAACAACTCACTAAAGCCATAAGAAAATAACAACACCACAAAGATAAATAAGGACATGGAAAAATGGTGTGAGTTCCATTAGAGCTCCACTCACAACACGAGTGAGTTTCGGGCCAAGCAGTCACTAGTGGCCGAGATGACAGCTTTCAAATTAGACACATGTTCCGACTTTGAGTCAGAACCTAACAAGGGGAATGAAAAAGGGAAGCATATCATTGATGCAGAGCCTAATGCCACCATGGCCACCACCAAGATCCAGAAGAATGAGCCTAAAGATCCAGAGGAGGGGGAATGCCTCTTCCACTCACAGATGTGGGTGAATGTTTCTCCACTATAGTTCATTGTCGATAGTAGGAGCTAAAAGAACCTTATTTCAGCAGAGGTCATGAAGCAGTTGGGCCTATCGACTATAACACATCCACAACCATACACCATCATTTGGCTTCACCAAGGATGAGACCTCTACGTTAGCCAATAATTTTGCCTTCCCTAGAACATAAAATCCTTCACGGATGAGATACTGTGTGATGTTTTCCCTCTTGAAGTTTGTGATGTATTATTAAGACAACCATACTTGTGAAAGTGATATTTTTTATATGAGTCTAGACCTCGCTCTGTGATTATTAATTTGGGCAACAAGTTGTACAGGATACCAGAGGTAGCCCCACCTCCCACCATCTCTTTTATCACTGCAAAGAAATGTAGTAAGATCATTTCAATGACCAGGAAATTTGTTTTCCTTATGTTTCACCCTAAGGGAAAGAAGATTATTGTGGCCACGACTTCGAGATAGTGATCCTCTTCACAATAGCCATAAATGGACAACGTCATGGAGGAGTAATGGGACATTTTCTCCTCACCTATAGGGTGCCTTTGTACTATCAAGTCAAGAACTCCATTGATCTGACCCTGGGCAAGCTGCTACCCAATGGATCGATCTATCGATGCTTTGTTCTGGAGAACAATGAGGTCAAGAGGAAGATTCAGGTGTTGTTATAGAAAGGGAACATCATGCCAAGCTCATCACCTTGTGTGGGCTCAGTTGTATTGGTACAGAAGAAGGATGGGACCTAGAGACTTTGTATTAACTATTAGGTGTTGAACAAGATCACTGTACAAAATAGGTATCCAATCCCATGGATCGATGACCTTCTAGACCAACTCAAGGGAGCCAAATATTTCATCTAGATCGATCTGAAGTCCAGTTATCACCAGGTGCCTATCAAACCCTCTGATGTGTGGAAGACAACCTTCAAATCCAAGGAGGGCCTTTTCAAATGGTTGGTCTTGCCTTTCAGGTTGATGAATTCCCCCACAAACTTCATGAGATTGATGGATGACATATTGCAACCCTTCACCAATGTATTCATGGTGGTGTATCTAAATGACATCTTCATCTTCAGCCATAGTTTGGAAGAGCACATCCACCATATTGGGCAAGTCCTCCAAACCTTGCAAAAACAAAAGTTGTGTGCCAATTTGGAGAAATGCGCTTTTGGCATGACCCGGGTTCAATATCTAGGGTAAATCATTGATGAGAAGGGTGTTCATGTAGACCCAACGAAGATATAATTCATTCTGAATTGGCTGGGCCAAACCACTCTAACAGAGCTCTACAACTTTCTAGGTATTACTAATTTCTACCACACATTTGTGTTGGGGTTATCTTATATCGCTACGCCTTTAAGTCAGATCACCAAGGGAGGAGTGAAAGAAAAGTTCTTTTCATGTGAAACCCAATAGAAGATTTTTGTTGAGTTGAAGCATCGCCTCTTCTCTGCACCAGTGCTCACATTACCAGACCTGCAAAAACCATTTGATATTGAGACAAATTCCTTTGACTATGCTATTGGTGCAGTTCTTACTCAACAAGGGCATCTAGTGGCTTACCACAGTGAGACACTTTCAAACACAATCCAAAAGTATCCCACCTATGACAAAAAAATGTATTCCATTGTGCAGGTCTTCTGTCAATGAAAGCATTACATTATGGGAAAGGAAATGGTCATGCACACATACCACTAACCCCTTCAGTTCATACAGAAACAAGGGAAGCTGTAGAATGATCGCCATTAGAAATGGTCCACATACTTGCAACAATTACATTTAAGAATTAATTATAATAATGGCAACAATAATAATGTTGCAAATTGCCTCAGCTGACCACTAGTCATGGTGCTAATCACGTGCCTGACTCCTATGGGCATGACACTTCAGGATGGCCACATCTTTATAAGAGCGATCCAGAATCTAGCAACACATACCAAACACTCTTAGAAGGTAAGAAGTTCCAAACTTTCACCTCCAATATGCACTTTTATGCCACTTGGGACACATCTTTGTTCCTTCAAGTGAGTGTGCCAAGATTATTTGGGAGGCGCACTATAGTCGAGTCACTAGATATTTCGAAGTAGAGAAAACAGTGACAGTACTGCAGAGGTATTTTTATTGGCCAAACCTTTGTCAGGATGTTGGGAAATACACTCAGTCTTGCATTGCCTATGCCATTGCCAAACCAACAATCAAGAAGCAAGGCCTATATACTCCTCTGCCGACTCCTAGTCAACTTTTGGAATTCATCTCCATGGATTACATTTCAGGCCTTCCTCCTACTAAGCATGACAATGACTGAATTTTCATGGTCATTGACATATTCTCTAAGATGGCCATTATGGTAGCCTACAAAAATAATATCACAACAGATGCCACTGCTAAGCTCTTCTTTGAGCGAGTGTGGTACACTTTGGGATCCCATAGTCTATTGTCTCATATTGGGACAACAGATTCCTAAGTACATTTTGGTCAAGTCTCTGGTCGATGTTGGATACCAAACTTACAAAGTCCATGACTTTCCACCCCAAAACTGATGGCCAAAGAGAGGTCATCAACAAGATGATTGTACACATTCTACACATGTACAACTCGAAGCATCCACACACATGGGATGAAAGCCTCCCCTATGTCTAGCATAGATACAACAAATCTATCCATAGCTCAATGTTGGCTTACGTGGGCTTGACCTAGGTACAGATTGTGTTGCGCACCAACAAAACCCTCAACCACTGGCCCTCTCAGCAAAAACTTGCAAACAAATCGTAGTCTCACTCGAAGTTATTATGGGAGGTTGCAGAACCAGGTTTCTACAACTGGAGGGATACTGTGTTATGGCACCCATGTATTTTCCTTATGCTTTAGCTCTTATAAACAAATTCTCATTAATAAGAAACTTCACACTTATACATTACTTCACATAATTACATTCATCACTTAAACATAACATAAACATTCATAAACTGTGCAGTACTAAAATAAAGTGCAGATAATAAGAAAATGAACACTATGACACAAATTTTACCATGGTTCATCCCAATGTGGGACTACGTCCATAAGAAATGTTACTTATAATATGAATTTGGTACAATAAACAATTCTTCCCTGCGCACACAACTGCAAGGTGTCTATGCACTATGATGCAAATGGTCTGCACATTAAGCTGCAGACCCAGGCCTCCGCGCACATAGTTGTGGAGCCTTTCCCTTCCTCCAAATTACAGACCACAAAAATATCACATAAAAATAGATCTAGATCAATTCGATTTATTTGATGCCTTCCTTATTTATTATTTATCCCCATATAAATTATTACATGAGGGATTTACATCATTACATTACCATGGACCTGATACCATGGTTTCTGAAATGCAAGGGATTATGGCCTAAAAACAACAACTTGACAATATTTTAATGCTTTTACAAAAATGAAGGGGCTTTCTCATGAATCCCCAATGTGGCAGGGTGACTCTACTACGTGGTATTCATCATGCTCCGTTGTTCTATTGTGCAGTTCACTTCATACTCCATGACATCCTTTCCACTGTACACTTCCACAAAACTTGGATTTCTTCCCAAAATCTTCCCAACATTTGGCCAAGTTGGGTTGCGCCCAAGAGGCCTCCAACACTCATATGTGACTTGTCCCAAGTCACTTAGCTTTCGTGCCCCTAATATTTGCTATGATGCTCATGTAGGCATCATTATACTGTTGAAGTATCTCTTATACCTGCTTCTCCTCTCGACGCACTTCTTCTTGTAGTGCTTATGTTGTTGGTCTGACAATATTTTGTATCACTTCTAATCTAATTGGCTCTAGACACATGCAGAAGTCCAAGAGTACTCAGAAAATGTCAAAAATAAAAGTGATCATAAGACTTTCAAACTAGGAATAAAGCGTAGATCTTGTCGTCCTAATTGCAACGGTGTGAACGGTTTGTCAAACCGAGCTCTTATGAAAAAGTTAGAGGCAATCAAAGTTCAGGGTTGACCAAGTGACTTGGCAGGCTTTAGAAAGGCACAATTTCGCACAAATCTAGCCACCAAATTTCGGCCAACTTCTAGGAAAAAATATGGCCTCATTAAATTGACTCCCACGGTCATGTTTGGGAAAAAATTAAAAAATTACTATTATTAGCTATAAAAATCAAAAAATATATATATAAAGGGTGGTGGGCCATCAACCTGGCCACCTCCATCAGAACCACCGTATATATATGACATTATATGTGAATGGAGCCAGTGGGAGTTGAAGCCATGTCCGGCGGGTTAGCCAGCCCCACCCACGCGGTGGCCCCACATTCAATGTTGCCCAACACAAAACACTTCACACTCAAATGGTCATCCAAAAATCGTCGCCATGTATTAACATTTAAACAATATGCCAAATTTTGGTCACAAAACAAAATAGCGTGACAAAAAAAGGTACACACAGATTTTCTGGGGAGGCAGGATTTGATCCACCGACCTCCTCTTAACAAATTGACCCATTTTACTAATGCCCCAAACTGCTTTCTTGGTAAACTCCATCAGCAAAAGAATATATAAACCTATCATTTTCTCAATGCACTGAGCATGGAGGAGCAGAGGGATGTGCATGCAGACCGAGAATATTTTTTTACTATTTTGCAGGTGGAACCATGAACCTTGGAAAAGCACAAGTAGAACCATGATTGAGCCAAATTCTTAGGAGGGCGAATTTTCCAGTGTCCAAATTGGACAAATTTTATGTCAATCTTACACCTCCCAATGGCATAAACCTGATGGCGCAGTCATAATTTTGATCTAAGTAGTATATATTCAAATGAACTAGAGGAGGGAATCTTTGAGGAATCTAGGGGGAAACTAAAAGATTCCTATAGCCCCAGATTTACACTTTCTCAGAATTTAGAAATTCGACAGACGATCTTACACTATTCGATGCCAAGAATCTAATGGTGTAATCAGATTTCCTATTTGATCATTTCATTTTTTAGCCACTTTTCAAAGTGGAGTGCAGGTGTTAGCATTCATGTGTGAGTAGTGATTTCCATGAGATTCGACACCGCGGGATTGATGGTACAGCCAGCTTCAGCAGTTTGACGTCCTTTTCTTCAGATGGCCCCAGGATGTGAGGTATGTGCAGTGTGTTCATGTACTTTATTTTTCTATGAAAAGCATTGTGTTGCATAGATCCCTGTTTGATGTTTGATGTGCGATCTTGTTTTCTTACTTGTTTCATGGTTCCTGCTTGACATGACGCAGAATCATTTGTGAGATGTACTTCTTGTCATGTTGTTATTGAGATCCCTTTGTTGAAATTTTGATAGAATACTCATGTTGTAGTCATGAATGCCTTAATTGAGATCCATTTGATGCCATGATTGGAGGGATGCTCATTATTGTCATATGTGAAATTATGTCATACTAATAGGAGTCCTTTTTTTAATGAGAGTTGTTGTAGCGAAACATCTCTTGGATCCACTCCTGTGTGAGGACATATTCCTTGTATGATAGAGAAAACACATGCATGTACATCATCACTCTTTCCAACACTTAATGCAGCAGCCTACACCACCTTGACAATGGGCCCAGAAACATAGTCCCTCCTGAATGAACTCCGTTATCAACGTCTTGTGTTTTATGTTGCTAATTCTTGTCATGTCTCTTCTTCTTTACAGCATGCATTATGCTATTTTAAATGAAATTTTAATCATGTCACGAAAGTAAAAGATCTTGGTTGAATCTGGGAGTTGAGTCAACTCGGATCAAGTTTGGTATCAGAGCGGCCTTTGTGTGGATGTGAATTACAAGCGTGAACAATGGAACGTGCAGCGACAGAGGATGAAAAAGTGATGTACGAGACCATGCTTAAAATTTCCCAAAGGATGGAAATAATGTATGAAGCTCTACAAAAAGAGACAGAGGAAAAGGAGTGATTGCAGATTTAGTTGTGAGTCACGGAAGAGACCCTGGAAGAACTAAAGCACAACAAACAAAATCTTCAAACAAAGAACGCTGAATTGAAGATGCTTCTACATGAAGCGAATGAGGAAAAACAAAGTTTGTTACGTCTGCTACAAGTTAAGGATGAGGCCATGGGAAAGTTGCAGTGTGACCCGTGTGAGGTAAAAAGTAAATCTCTAAATTCATGTATGTGTCTTGATGATGATTTCGCTATTTTTGAAAATCATACCACAAGAATTGGCTCTAAACTGTTGAAGAAAATGGGTTATGAAGGAAAAGGCTTAGGCATTAATGGCCAAGGCATTTTCAACCCCATCAAAGTAGAGGAGTTACCCTGCCAAGCAGGACTTGGGTATGTTGGGAAGGAAGTTGAAACTGAAGGGAAATCAACATCTTTTACCTCCACTATCAATTGGGAAGGAAGTTGAGGGCCTCATCCTACCACAATTGATTCCTCTCTATAAAAATATGCTCTTTTCTCCAAAGGTCTTCAATCTTCTTTTGAAGAGTCTATCCTTCAATGGTTCTGGCGAGCCATTGAGAGACTAGTAAGGTCTTCGAAATTTTCTGTAGTTATTCCAACTACTTCTGCTTCATCTAAAACTCCTCTTCAATCCTTTTAATGTTTAGATCCTCCTGCAGTGAGGTCCAAATATGCATAGTTTCATCTAGTAGTTTACCTCATTCTACCACTGTGTTAGAGATGTCTTACAGTGCAGATTTTGGATCCATTTCGCTCTGCTTACATACTTCCAATGGAGTGGCTGGATGTAGCCTCATTTTCATCTTAGTAATCTTCACTTCATACTCGAACTTTATTTTTTGCAAACTTATTCTTTGAATCCCTTACTGTGAGGCCAAACTTTGTGACCTTCGCTATTGGTGACTCTTCCTTGTAGACCTTTATGTTCAGAACTTCACTATAAGTTTTTGTGATGACTTCCTCTAGTTGCTGTTATTACTGGTGTTCTTCATCCCTTTCCTTAATCAAATGATTGTCAACTCCATATTCAATTAAGATCTTTCCTTTTCCACCTGAATATTTAGTAGTGAAGTGTGTTGTTCTCACTCCTCCAGTTCAGTTGTTATACCTTGGTGGAAATCTCGCAATATTTGAGTTGGTAGTGCGGCGATATTCATATTGAAATGATCCTACCCTTTTGCATGGTCCTTGTCTTCGGTTGATTTAAACTGTAATGCTCCAGTTGGTATATGCATAATCCTTAATCAAAATGTTGTTTTTATCCATCACTCTGGTGGCAGTGGTTGACCCATCTATTCTGGTTGTCTTGTTGTTTGCGATATTTGCCTTTAAACCTGCAATACCTTATTGAACATTTTCCAAGAGAACTCTATAGCGATTATCAATCGTGTCCCATGTTTCTATTGTTACTTCCTGAACTTTGTCAAAAAAATTTGTCGATGTCCCCATCTATAAGGACAAGTGGTATTGTGTTGTTAGATTTGTTTACCTTCTGCTTCTTCTTTGCACTCATCATTAGTGATGTAGGTATCCTCTTCTTAATGATGAACAATGATTCCTCTTTTGCCTCTTCATCATTGAGAGGGTCCTAGGTACCCTATTCCTGCTCTTGCTCTATCTCTTCTACCTATTTTCCTTTTTCCTTTTTTCGTTCCACTTGGACCTACATGCTATGAGGTGTCCTTCTCTGCTTCAATGTCTTCTATGGTTGGAGTCATCCACTCTGATGACCAATGTTGTATTATCCTAAGAAGGTCATCTTCGATGAAAAAATATGGCAAAGGATGCCATGTCTCCATCGGATCCTTTCGATCCTTTAAATATACCATGTGAAAGTCTACCTTAAACTCTACTATATTGTGATACTAATCATACAAAATTGGTGACAGCCTAGGATGATGGTTCCAGGGTGAGGCATACCACGCAGCTTCGCATACATCTAATTTGACTAGAGGAAAATATGAATCCTCCGTCTCCTTCTATGCTAACAATGCGATGATCAAGATCAACCACGCATAGTGAAATGTCTTACCCTCTTCCTATGCTTCTCAGTGTTGGGATAAGGTCCCTAGGGTAAATTTTGATAAATTTTGTAAGTTCTTTTTGTAAAGATGTAAAGTCTCTATTATTTAGGGAAGTCGAGTGTGAAGATAGTAAACATTAAAGGGCCTTTAGTCCCTTAGGTGGATAGGTGATATGAAGGTTTTGAGACAGACCCGCCCATGGTCCACAGACCATGGTAGCAAAAATGCTATAAATAGAAGATTCACAGCGAGTCTAACGGATAACTCATTGATAGAAATCTTTGTAAGGGAAAGTAAGCTAAGGTAGGAAAGATATGTTTTCTATACTTAGGAGAAAGGGAAGGCTCTTGCAGCTAAGTGCATGGATACCTTGGTAAGTCCACATGCTAAGTGCATGGGCCCCTACAACTAAATGCATATGGAAAAAGAGTCTGTATTTGAACGATTACATCTAATAAAGACTGTTTGATCCAATTCTTGTGCATTTGTGTATTTATTCTTACTTCTGTAGTTTTTTGTACATCTTCGCTCTATATTGAAATCTATATGAATGAATTCTTAATTTGTACACGAAAGTAATATATCAGTATGAATTATACATGTTATGAATAATTAAAGGCCTTCACGAAGCTCAGGAAACTATTTAAATTAATTATTGTAAGTATTTGTTCCAAAAGGATTAGGGCTCGCGAAGGTAGAACTAAGCTC
Organism: Pinus taeda; assembly: GCA_000404065.3. NCBI lineage: Eukaryota > Viridiplantae > Streptophyta > Pinopsida > Pinales > Pinaceae > Pinus > Pinus taeda. Next base: position 18,039 of record APFE031271347.1, on the reverse strand, counting down.
TAGGAGCCACAAGAACCTATCACACATACCTTTGATGTAGAAACTCAGTTATGTCATCCCCCAATACTACTTTGGGTGAGACTATAGCTTGCGCTACACGGGTTGTTGCTAAAAGGGCCAGCAGTTAGGGTTTTGTTGGTTGGCACAATTAACTTTAAACCTGGGTCAGGCCCCATCAAGCCTGAAGAAGGGAAAGGGAGTCCAACCTGAGGTGTGCACAGAAGTTTGGTGCCTGAAGTGTAAGGGCTAGGGTCATGAGGTGCGCACAAAAGTTTGGTGCCTGAAGTGTAACGGCCAGGGTCATGATAAGGACCATTGTCCTATTTATCAAAACTACCTCATTGGGGGGCGATCTTGTTCCTTTAAAACCAAAAAACATCGTTGGACTGAGATTGAGAGTACCCTTATGGCGTGCTATCTATAAGATATTTGGGAAGCATGCGAATAATAATTGTTATCTCTTACAAAAATTTGTGCAAACACCACAACAATTATTTTGTACTTTATGTAAATCAGTTTGGCATGATGAGCGCAACTGTCGAAGCTACAAACCGATGATGCAATGAACCCCTACGTATAGAATGCACACAAAAAATTGGCCTCGGGATCAAGGCATAGGTGTATTGCGTAGAGGATTCCAAGGCCGAGGAAGAGGATGAGCAGGAGGGGCTGGAAGGTGTCGCGGAAAAATCATTTGTTATAATTGTGGAGAAGCCGACCATTTTTGTGCTCAACTGTTAGAACCCAATGCATCCATCATGTCAGTATTGTCAATAGTTTGATCATGTTATAGAAGATTGTCCCATATTAATAGCCAAGATGTAGGAGAAGAAGGTTGAAGCACCTACGCAAAATATTCAAACAATGAGAGCGAAGCCTCGTGAGGAAAAGCCTAGTATTAATATTGTAACGTGAAGTGGTATTGCCACAGGAGAAGATAAGGGAAAGAAGTAGGAAACAGAAGGATGGGTATCCAAGGCTACAAAGAAGGAAGTTGGATTCAACCTAAACTAGGCCAAAGAAACCTTTATGGAAGCCAAAAAGAGCTTCACTGAGGCCTGCACCTCAGAAAGTCAAGAGAAGTATGGCGAAGCCAACGAAGCACAAGACGTAGATCCTTATTTTTTAGTTACCTTTCTAAAGACTTTTATTGATCTGAAATGAGGGTTTAACATCTTGTTATACTTACAAGAACCTCTCACTCCAAAGCCTAACAATTATATGATCTAACTTATGTTTACAATTGCGGAATTAAGTACTTGAAACAGGTGTATGTCTTTGTTTGTTTTTAACTATTTAAGTGTTTTAAGTTGATTTGTTTCTAATGATATTAGACACACGTAACAGCCATATAATGTAGCAAATAAGCATCAACACATAACAACAAATTTAATCTAGGAGTTCACCTGAATATCGTGGGCTATGTCTCCTTGAGCTTCTATCAATTTGACTTGGCTCTTTGGGATTATGGTTTCAATTCTTTTACAAGTTCCACACTCAACTCCAATGGTTATTGACTAAACCAATGGGCTTAGAAAAACATCAATATCCCTCTCATGGCTGTCATCATTCTGCAAACAATTCTAAGATCCATTAGACTTGATTCCTTCAACCGATGCACTAAGCCTCCCTAAGCTTCTTGATGGCACAAACTCCTTCATAATTCTTCAAATGTCTCTAAAACCTATTCTATTGTCTCCATTACATATTAGACATCAACAATAGACTGTTCATTTTCTCAAAATGAACACTGCATCCCCGATCTAAGCCTTCCCCCACAGTTGGCACTAGGATGCCTGAAAATTCCTTGTAGCATCTTGGCCTTTAGAAGTATTCAAATGATTCTGTAAAGCCTTGAAATGGATTTAGAAGGCTCATTATAGCTAGGAATGACTATTGGTTCACTGAGAACAAATACTGGTAGCTCCTGCCACTGCCTCCAACCCCTAGTGGGGCTGAGCTCCAAAATCTCCCTGGATGAAAATCTCCTTGAAGATGGCTTATTCAATTTCTCTGGACTATTCCATTGGCTTCATAATGCCTCAGTTAGCCTAGCTAGACTCTTTTTTCACTCTCTTAGGTCAAAAATCACTTCTGGAGTGCATTTAATCATTATCTCCTAGAGATCCTCCACTAACTTTGGAAAACTGCACTTAATTGCAATTAAATTTGGCATAACCACCCTTTTTTAACACTCTGCCAAGATTGACTGTTGGAACTAACTATAACCTTCAGTATTTGTTGCACATGTGATACGTTTCAACCGGTGGTTAGGGATAATGTTGACGGTAATCCCGCAAACTACATGGTTTGCAAAGGGCGGACATGTGAATGGTGCTAATGGGTCCGCTAGTGGGTAAGACTCTTGGCAGTCCTAACGCCCAAACCACCAACCATTACACTTTAAATATAACCTTTAACCCTTAGTTGTTAAGAACCACTGTTACGGAGTTGGTAGCACGCTTGGATAGCCAGCCGGAGGTCACAGGTTTAATTCCGTCAGACCCAACAAAATTTTAACATGTCATTCCAGGGCCACGTGGCGACCTCCAGGCTTGCCACATGTCAAATCCTAATTGGCTAGTCAAACAAGAATATTTTTGGGAATATTCTTATTTTAATATTTTCCAAAAATCATTTTATTCTTGGAAATTGCAATTTAATGAACTTTTTCATATGGTGATAACTTCTTCATGCGGTGTCAGTTTTTTGAACCATTCATGGTGCCAGAATCAGGAAGACGAGATCTATCCATCTATTTAGGTTTGAAACTCTTTTGAACACTTTGAATTTTGAGCTATCATTGAAGTCCTAGATCAATATCTGATCACTCCTCCCCATTTGGAATCTTTTGGACACCAAAATACTGATATACTGATCTGAATAGTTGATGAGAGTATAGCACCCTCTTATTTCAACCTCCATACACTTTCCTACATGGTTGATGCCTTTGAACCAAAACTCAAAGGTAGTCAACACTTCCCTTCCTGGATGCGCTTGTCTTCCTGTTAAGAATTGTCTTCCTTGAACTCATTCAGAATTTACAGAAGGTAGCTAAACATTGCTTCCAAGCCACTTCCATGGTGACCTTTGTTGCTACAAATCTCCTTCAGGGGACGATGTCAAAATACAAGAAAACAACTTGATGACATAAATTCTTGCTCCATCAAAAGAAACAAATTTCACATCATGTGAATCATCATCATGTCTTTAAACCTTGTGTACAAATGATCAACTAAATCCCAAGCTGACAAAAATCATGCATTTTCAACAATTGACCCTTCAAGTCAAGCATGTACAAAAAGAACTTTAACAATTATTTTACAAAGATGAAGCATTCCATCATTATCTCCCTTTTACAATCTTGTATACAAAATCATCTCTTCCAAGTCGACATGACATTGCATGCATGTTTAAACAAAAAAATATGATGGTCGATAGATTTCCATAAAGTCAATTACATACATGTCCAAATACAAGGAAATCATTAACATCCCTGTCATCATACATTCCATCCTTATGCATGTATTCGATTCTTCAACTTTATCTTAATTATAATCATAAGTACAAGATCCTCAATCACATGTACATGTACTTTCAAAGCTAAAATGAATATAATTTTTCTTCAATAAAGTGAGTCTACATACTTGACTTTTTCCATCTTGCAACTTGCATTCCATTAGCAAAGAAATGCAAATAGATGTGACACATTTCTTTTATCATCAAAAAACATGTAACTTTAATTAGATAAGAATAACCATTTCTTACCAATCCATGCCAAAGGTGCTTCCTTTAATTGCACATTGACATCAACATGTGGATCATCATGAAACACATCGATTATGGAAACTTCCTTTCCATTCTTACCATACTCCTTTTCCACTTTCTTCAAATTTTGTGGAAGCATTGTTGGATTCAAAGTCCAACACCTTTCAGTAGTATGTCCTTGCTTATGGAAATAACTACAACACATATTCATCTTCTCGATAGCATAATTTTCCTTGTCTAATAGACCTTTGGATTCTTACCTTTGTTCCTTCAAAAGTTTCCTGTATGTGGCCATTCTCTTGCAACATCTAGAAACACCATGGTTAACCAAACCACAAAAGGAAATGCAATTATTTTCCAATGCTTATGTGGAAATTTACCATGCTTAACATGATCAAAAGAAGTGCGATGGAAATCAGATTTATACCTTTCTCTTTCACCTTCATTACCTTCATGAGGAGGTGAATCAAATGAAGAAGTAGCTCCCTTTGGAACACCATCAATCCCTTGAATGGTTTTAGAGCTTTCACAACTTTCGGGTTCAAGTGTATGCTTATGTACACCTTCTTCCTACAAATGATGTTTTGAACAATTGCATTCCCCAATAATACAATCTTTACAAAATTGAGGTAGGGAACCTGAAATGAAACTACTTCTAGGAACTGTTTCAATTGCCTTCATGATTACTTTGGAACTTCTCCATAAGATTGTCCATAGCCAAGACCCAAATGCTTAGGCCTTTCTTCAATCGTTATTGGCTCAACAATGCCTTGTGCATGTTTTCCCAATCCTTTTCCTTCATAGCCCATTTTGGACATTAGCTTGGACCCTATGCCTCCTGTATGTTTTTTAAAAGAACCAACATAAACATTTTTAGAGGAAATTGAAGGCAAACTAGAATTGTGTACCTCTTCTTCAAGTTGATACTTGACTAAGGCTTCTTTGGCAACAAGGAGTTGTGTATCCAAATCATGCATCTTTTCTAGGTCCATATTGGCAATATGAAGTTGTCTCTCCATTTCCTACAATTTGTCAGAAAGCAACTTCTTCTCTTCCTTCATGGAATTCAACTGCTCTCGAAGTTTGGTGCTCATTTCTCTCACCATATCCATCATGATGAACAAATATCGCTTCAAGTATTCATCAAAGAATCTTGTGAAAGAGGAGGATTTTGAAAACTCACTTACAAAAGTTTTCATTATCAAAATGAAAAAAACCACTTCAACAAAATTCTCAAAACTTTCAAAGAACTAATGACAAATTTCTGAACTAAATGGCAATAGAATGAAATTCTTATTCAAGCATCCTTTTGTAAACAAACCCTCTTATTCTTCAAGGATTGTCTTGAGGTCCTTGAGTTAAGGAGAACGCCTTCATCCCTTCTTCCTTCTTGTCCTCTCCTAGACTTAGCTTATTAGTAGCTTTCCCTTCACCTTTGCAAACTCAAACAATGGTCAGTTTACAAACAATCAAACACTAGAATTTGACTATTTGAACACCTTTCAAACAAGAAATCTTTTTCTTTGTCAATCAAGCATCCTGCTCTGATACCACCTGATCTAAAATAAGGGTTTAACATCTTGTTATACTTACAAGAACCTCTCACTCCAAAGCTTAACAATTATATGATATAGCTTATGTTGACAAATGCTGAATTAAGTACTTGAAACAGGTTTATTTCTTTGTTTGTTTTCAACTGTTTAAGTTTTTTAAGTTGATTTATTTCTACTGATATTACACACACATAAAAACCATATAATGCAGCAAATAAGCAACAACATATAACAGTAAATTTAATCTAGGAGTTCACATGAATATCGTGGGCTACGTCTCCTTGAGCTTCTATCAATTTGACTTGGCTCTTTGGCATTATGAATTCAATTTGTTTACAAGTTCCACACTCAAATCCAATGGTTATTGACTGAACCAATGGGCTCAGAAAACCCTCTAAATATCCCTGTCATGGTTGTCATCATTCTACAAACAGATCTAAGATCCCCTTCAATCGATGCATTGAGCCTCCCTGAGCTTCTTGATGGCACAAACTCCTTCAGAATTCTTCAACTATCTCTCAAACCTCTTCTAATATCTCCAACACATATCAAACATCAACAATAAATTGTTCATTTTCTCAAAATAAGCACTACATCCCTGATCTAAGCCTTCCTCCACAGTTGGCACTCGGATGCCTGAAACTTCCCTATAGCATCTTGACCTTTAGAAGTATTCAGATGCTTATGTAAACCTTTTCAATGGATTCAGAAGGCTCATTACAGTCAGTAATGACTATTGGTTTGCTGAGAATAGGTACTGGTAGCTCCTGCAATTGCCTCCAACCCCTAGTGGCCCGGAGCTCCAAAATCTCCCTGGATGAAAATCTCCTTGAAGATGGCTTCTTCAGCTTCTCTGGACTATTCCATTGGCCTCAAAAGGCCTCAATTAGCCTAGATATCCTCTTGTTTCACTCTCTTAGGTTGAAAATCACTTCTGGATTGCATTTAATCATTATCTCCTAGAGATCCTCCACTAACATTGGCAAACTGCACTTAACTGCAGTTAAATTTGGCATAACCACCATTTTTTTAGCGCTCTTCCAAGCTTGACCTTTGGAACTAACCATAACCATCAGTGTTTGGTGTGCATGTGATAGGTTTCAACTGACGGTTAGGGATAATGTTGGCAGTAATCCCACAAACCGCGTGATTTGCAAACAGCGGACATGTGTATGTGGCTTATGGGACCATTGGTAGGTAAGACCGCTGGCAGTCCTGACCCCCAAACTGCTGACTGTTACACTTTAAATATAACCTTTAACCTTAGTGTTTTGGGAATATTTAGTGTTATTGGACAAATGCCTAACCCTCTACACTTAGTAGCAGGTCTAGAAACAACAAACAAAGTAATCTCTACCTTTTCTATAATCAATAGATAAAATAAGAGAGAAGAGAAACCTACTTGTAGTTTTCGCTAGCTCCTTGTCTCCCTTGACCAATCTTGCTTCTCCTTTTCGTACTTAAGCCACTTGGAAAGTACCTACACAAGCACAGAAACAAAAACCTATCAAGGCAAATAACAATTATCTATTGCTTATAAATAACATGGAATCGAAAACATGATATACATATGAAAGCATTAACATATAACACAAGCATAAGGAAAAAGTTTTGAAAACTTTATTGATAAGAGGAAGGATTACAACCCATATGTGCTCGATCCACTGACATTATTCCAATTCAATCCTCTTCACCTCATGACAAGAAAGACACTTCAACACTATACAATACTTGCAATCAATTCTAATCTCATATCACCAACATCTCCCTACAATTCAATAATTTCCAGCCCCTAATATCTTAGATGAGTGATCTTTATATAGGTGAGTGAAGTAGGTTATGCCATCAATGTTGATAATGAATGCCTTTCTAAATTTAGAAATCAGTTCCATGGAAGAAGGGATAGGGGATTGATCTTTCCTAATTCCCTTCCTCATCCAAATGCAAATTCAAAGGAGTAGGTGGCATTGAGAAACTTCTAGAGGCTTCCAATGGATAAGGAATCTTCAAACCCTCACAGAAGTTCGCTCAAATTTTCCTAGTGCAAGCTAAAGAGTGACCAAGTGTGTTGCATAGCACCCTATCAGTGTATGGTTTGCATTGCAACACACCCTAATGAAGGGCTACCTATGCTGATCTTCTTAGAGGTAGCTTTTGCATGTTTTCAATAATGGAACTTCTTTGGGAGTGAGGCATTCTGATGACTAACTTCTTTAGGGCATGTAACATCTACACTAGGGGTTGATGGGCCCTAATAGTATCAATTTGCAAGTTGGGTTTGATGTGCCCAAATGGATATGTGATAGTTTCCCCCTAAAGCATGAAGTCGTAAATATATATGTCAGGGGAAATGCTTTATCACGAGGAGAGGAGGTTTTGAAACGGAAGGTGACCTACATCAATTACAATACATGTATCATGATAATTTGATCTTTCTCATGAACTATTTGAGGGAATGCATACCCATGCTCAGCTTATAAATTTCCATTACATGTAAAAATATAGTCATCTACAGATATGGACCCATGAATGGTTGACCATGAAAGTAAGGCCATTGTACATTTGATTTAGTAGCCCTGAAAAATATCGCAGCCCATATGGATGAAACTAGATCTAGGGTCTTCAATCTTGTTCAATATTTTTCTCAAGTACAAGTCTAACCATGTGAATAAATGTTTTGAAGTCGAACATGGAAATACATCATCTGATTACCAGCCAATGATGTAAGTCGTTACCAAATGCGAGAAGGATCACTGATAATGTTAATGACACTCAAGGTACTACAGTACATTTTGCATGGTTTGAATACATGATTTGATGTCAAACACCATACAAAGTCTTTCGATCAAAGGCCATTGATGTCAACCTATCGCCTGAAGCGAGAGACCTACCATTGATGTATGATGGCTTCAAGGTACTGAAGGGGTGTTTCTAAGTCAACTTCTTGGATGATGTGTTGATGTCAAAAAGAAGCAACTTGTCACAGAAGGGCCTTGATGTATCCCACATCTATGACATGAAATGAGATAAATGATTTTGGAGATGAAAAAATGACTGATGACGCAAGGATTAGGAATGGCGGTCATGAAAATGAAGGTTTACGATATTGCAAAGGATGAAGTTTTGAACTGAATGACTTCTCTTGAACATATCAGCGACACTGAATGAATTGGTAGCATTAACCCAAAACCAAGTAATGGATGGTATGATAGACCAACGATGTGATAACCATCAAGAAGATAACCCAACCCAAATAGTCATGAAGATGAAGTGAAAGTGTCATGTTCAAGAGTGACTTGCTACCATAAAGTTTTCTCGGTTTTTTCCTTTTTTCCCCAGTCATTGCTAACTAGTAACTCTTTATTTTTTATCAAGTTTGAGGAGGATAACATATGCTTGTTATATAATGCTTTAATGAGTCTAGCGAAGGTGAAACTCGGCCTTATCTAGATCGACAAGCTTGTCACTATTTGATGTTTTTAATGAGTTTAACGACAAATAAAACTCGATCCTTTTCATGTTTAGAGAGTTTGAAAAACGACGAAAAGGGAACTCCATAAGTTCTTTTTCGTAAAATAATCTCAAGTCCGAAAAAGCATAAAATAATACAAGAGAGATATCGTTTCCAATCCTTTAACAAGCTGGAAAGGACAAGTGCTCGACAATCTTTTCATATTCAGAGAGTTTGAAAAGAGTTTAAAGAGGACTCTACGGGGATTCTTTTTCATTTTTAACAAAGATTGAAAAAGAGATTAAAAAAATTCTTTGTGGTCAAAGATGTTCAATTTACACTTGAGCACATTGAATTCTGCTTTTAGCTGTTAAACCTACTCAAAACTCCATCAAAGCGGATTAAAAATACTTGTTCATGGATAAAATGTATAAAAACTAACGTTTACTTGATTAATGTGCAAGAAATAAACATAAAAACATCTTTTATCATTCATTTTACCATTTCACTTTTACCCTTTGACTTTGGTGCTTCGGAGCAGTTTTTCACCTCAAAGTTCACTAGCTGATTGCGGAGGATTCAGTGGGCCATTTCTCATGTCGTCTAGACCAAGTAGGAGCTATGCCTGTTCTCTTCTATTTTATTCCATTTATTTTCAGTTTTAAGCAAAAAAAAATTGGTTTTTGAGGCCCCTAGGGTTTCATTTTTCGCACTCTAGATCAGCGCACCCTTTCAATATCGAAAGGTGCGCTGCATTGCACACACCTAGAAGGTTGTATGCATTTTGCAGTGCATTGTCTCTAAATTAAGGGTGCGATGGGTGCAAAAACCAAATTTTGACAGTTGTTTTCCCTCAATTTTTCAACTGTTTTTTGCAAAATATGGATACTAATTTGTCTAATGGTTGCATTTCAGACATTCATCAGATCAAAATGGTGATTATATGGAGAGAACAAGAGCATGAATAAAAATATATGATTTCCTAAATAATCCGGGAACAGTTGTTGCCCTAAGGGATTGTGGGTTACTGAAGTATTTTTTATCTATCCAACATGTGGCAACAAATTGAACATTTACAGTACCTTCTTCGTTCTTGGGATGCTACTGATCAAGTCTTTCACATTAGGGGAAAAATGATCCCCTTTACCATCGATTATATTTACTTTCTAACTGGACTATTGAGGTGGGGTGCCCCCACCTCATTATTAGGATTTACCAGAGGAGGTGAATCAGTGAGAGATTATATACAACATTTCTGCCAGGAAGGAGCTCAACCTAGTAGAGACGAAAAAGATAAATATCAAGGATGTTAGTGATTTATTGTTGAGAAAAATCCTTTTTACCCTTGCCAAACTGGCTGGCAGTGCAACTTTACACTTGGCAAATAGGTCATATATGCAGTATGCTTTAGAGTGTTTGAAGCCAAAAGTGTTCAACTAGTGTGAGACAGTTCTTTTATCCATGAAAGAACAACTGACCAAGGTAAATAATGGAAAGACAAAAAAATTTTGTTATGGGTCTATCTTGATTTCTTTTGCCTTGGAGAGAATTCCACTCTTGCAGCCACAACACATCTCACCAGGAGTACCTGGACTTAGAGACCCACGGATGCAGATGTGGGTAGTTCTTATGGCTAGGCATGCTAACCAGTCATTGATCTCATTTACCCCTACTTTCTTTAAGTGGTTTGACCACCAAGACATGGCCTTCACAGAATATCCATATTCAAGAATGGATTTCTATGGTGTTCTAGATCTGATGTTACCAGTTGGAGCACAGTGGAGTGTTATTAGTAAATTGTTTGACCAAAGTGTTTTTCCTTTTTAAAGTTTCTACTTTTATTGTGTTTTTTTATTATTGCCAAGACTAAACAAACATTTTTATATGCATGCAGATGTTGGATCTGTTCGACCTGTGGGACACTAAAGAGAGGCAAGTAAGCCATTATAGAGAGCTAGTGGGAGAGTAGTTCTCTGAGACTTGGATTTAACAAAGGCATTGGCGAAGCTACAGGATCACATAGAGGGTTTGACCTTAGGTATTCTAGATGTCCAGATCAAGGAGTTACCTATACTATTGCAGCACCATACTATTGGTGTGTCGAGTCGTTAGATGAGACTCCTACACATGATAGCACAGGCTGTGACTATTATCATGAGCAGCACTAGTCTACTTGGATATTTCTTGCATACATTTTTGAGTTTTTTGGGTTAGATGATCAATTTTGTCTTGGACACAAAATATTTGTAAAAACTTATATACAACTATCTATTTAACTTTCAGAGTTTTATTATGGTTAAGTGATGCAATCCTATTCAAATGATGATGTGAAATGAAAATGTTTACTTTATATATGTCGCAAATGTCTATTTAACACATAATTCACTAGAGAGTCATTTAATGTCTTTAGATTTATGGAAATATGCTGATATTGAATAAACTCAAAATACCTTTCCAAAATATGAACTCTAAGGAACATGTGATGAATTGTTGGGTTTCGGACGGTATAGATGCCAGTAAGTTGTAGTATGACAAGTTGTGAGTTTAGCCTAATGATGATTCGGCGTATACCAAGTGAAATGGCATCATAGAGGAGTTCAATAAAAGACCTATACTCAGCAGTATTGTCCAATACATATCCTTCTAAAACTCACTAACTCGTTGCTTGGAGTGAAAATGGCCCATGTTGTAGAAAATAAATTCTATGTACTATGACTAGCTCCATTGGCATAACCAACAAATGGTTCCGAAAAGTTCGACATCTGCAACAAATGTGAAGTGGATTACTTAACCAAAACAAGAAATCTAAAAGAAACACACGCACACAATCAAAGCACATATACATTGAGTTTTACTACACTTAACTAAGCATATTAATGTTTAAGATACAACCCGTTTCGAGGCTGCGATAATGGAATCCCATCATAGTCCACTAACTTGTAGGATTCTTTTGTCAACACACATTTAACAATATAAGGACCCATCCATAGTGGTTCAAATTTTCCTGCTCTACATTTATCAAAATCTTGATCGTAAAGCAAGACCAGGTCACCTTCTGAGAAGACACGAGGCTTAACATTTTTATCATATTGCACCTTGATGCTTTTTATATGCACCTCGTTAGCCATTACGGCATCATGACGGGTTTCATATAGATGGATTAACTCCAAGAAACGTGCTTCTTCTTCAAAAGTTTCATGTAGCAGGTCAATCGCGAGTTTGAGAGACGAGATTTCACATTGGATTGGTAAGACTGCTTCCAAACCATACACCAACTAAAAAGGCATAAATCTGGTCACATTTCTCACCGAGGTTCAATATGCCTACAAAGCCGAGTACAGGATTAAATGTCAATTCCTTTTATGAACTCGAATCATTATTTGCAACATGTGCTGAAGGACTTTGTTCATAGCCTCAACGTGTCCATTAGCTCGCAGGTAGTATGGAGTAGAACTATCATGTGACAGTCCTAATTTGGCAGTGAATTTGACCGTTATGTGATTGAGAAAATGCGACCCATGATCTGTAACTATAGCTTGTGGTACACCAAACCTGGCAACCACATGGTTGAAAAAAAACAACACAGCTGTTTCGCCACTGTTGTTCAATGTTCGCATCGCCTGAGCCCATTTGATAAAATAGTCAACAGCAACTATGATATACCCATACCCCTAGCCAAGGTGGGGTTACATGTCATAAATTCAATGCCCCATTTTGTGAATGGGAACAATAACGACTGGATGCAGTGGTGTAGGTCGCAATCTAGTTTTACGGTCAAATATCTGGCAAGCATGGCAACTTCTAACAGCAGGAATGTAATCTTTGAATATGGTTGGCCAGAAGTAGCCAGCACATAGAATTTTTTGTGCAGTTGCATAACCAGATAAATGCCCCCCACAAGCACCTGAATAACACTCATTCAAAGATTTTTTGGCCTCCTCATGAGTAAGGCACCTACGTAAGATTATATCAACACCACGACAATAAACTATATCACCAATGATTAGATAATTAGGCTGAAAATCTTGGATCTGGAGATAGATCAATATATCTCCATACCATGGATCACTTGATGAGATAATAAATAGAGACTCATCCAAGATTGATGCTTCTAATGTTAAATCATTAGAGGATGAGGGAAGATCGCAAAGTAACTTGGCAAAGACAAGAGATTTCTTTGATTTAGACTTGATGAATTCCAAATCAAACTCATGCAAGATAACGATCCATTTAGAATATTTCCCCCTAGAAATTGACGTGACAAAATGTATGTCACAGGGTTGCAATCTGGTATAATGGTAGTTTTACGGAGGAGGATGTAATGATGAAATCTCTGCACAGCTTGAATAGATGCCAAGGCTAACAACTCGACATATGAATACTTACTTTTTGTATCGTTGATATTACGACTCAAATAGTAAATAGGATGTTCAGTTCTACTTTCTTCTTGAACTAAAACCATACCAATGGTTGTATCTGCAGTGGTGAGATATAGGCAAAAGTCTTTTTGATAGTTTGGGGCATACATTAATGATGCTCTAATCAGGGAATATTTGAGAGCATCAAAAGAAGCTTGCACAACTTGGTCCCAATATAAGGGTACCCATTTCTTCAATAGACATGTATAACCTTCAGCTAACTCAGCATAGTTGGGAATGAGCCTCCTCATAAATTTTTCCTTCCCTTGAAGTCTTTGTATCTGTAACAAGATTGAAGGTGGAGGCAAGTCAAAGATTGCCTGAACCTTAATGGGATCAAGTCAAATTCCATCTTTTGAAACTACGAATCCAAGCAATCTACTAGAGCCAACACAAAACACACATTTATGTGGATTGAGTCTTATCTTGTAGTGTCGACAATGTAGGAATATTGCTCTCAAATGTTGTGGGTGATCAATCCATTTTCGTGAATGAGCAGGCAAATCATCAAGATAAGGTTGAACAATGTGCTTGATGTCATGGAAGGCATAATTCATCGCCCTCTGAAATGTAGCCCGTGCATTATTTAAACCAAAAGGTAACTTTCGATAGGGGAATGTGCCCCGCGGACAAATAAAAGCAGTTTTTGATTGGCCTGTGGGCGAATATTGATTTGATTATAGCCAGAAAATCCATCCATGAATGAAAAGATTTCACATCTGGCACATTCGTCAATAATCTGGTTGATAAAAGGTGTAGGGTAATTGTCCTTTGGACATTCTTGGTTTACATCCCTATAATCGACACACACTTGAATTGTCCCTTGTTTTTTCAATCACTGGAACAATATTAGATACCCAATCAATAAGAGGTACGAGGAAAATGAAGCCAACACGCAAAAGTTTTTTACCCTCTGCTTTAATGGTACTGGCTTTCTTAGGATGAACAGGTCAAAGCCACTGTCATACTAGTTTGACATCAGGGTACATTTTAATCTCATGGTCAACAATACTTGAGTCAATACCCAGTGTCTCCTCATAAGACCATGCAAAACTATCTCGAAATTCGTGAAAAAGAGCATAGAAATTATCAAGCTCCAATGGAGAACAAGATTTGATGACATGAATGTTTTCTATAATGTTAGGCTTGGTCGAAATGTTTATAGAGAGCATTTCTTCTATGTTGGACAAATTACGCTCATAATCTACAGTATTTATAGATTTTGACAAGAAATCAACGATTCATGGGTGATTTAGTTCACCTGAGTAATCTTCATTATCGTCTCGAAGGTGCGAATGATGATGATAATCCTCCCACAGTGTCTCTCCTATCATCATTTGAAAATTCCTTCATCTGTAGAATGTATACATGAAAAAGGATACGAAGAGGTACCATATTCTAATGACCTATCTACCCATACAATTGTTGAGTGCAAATTAGGGTTTGCCACACAAGCCCAAAAAAATTGATTGCTATGATGATTCAATGGGGTTCAACAGCAACCCCTCACTATGACCATCAATTTCAAAGTGGTTGGAAACTCTCATAAAATCAGATGATGTGGAAGAAATCATGTTACAAGTCTCCACTCTTGCCACTTCTGCTAAACCAGATGGTGATGGGAGGGTAAAAGTGCCCACTAAAGAAGGATCTTTAAGGAGACCTACTCCAACACTTTGAAGTGACAATGGGTTTCCGTGTATCAACAGAATGCTTCTCGTAGCCTATGAACTATTGGCAAAGAAGGCTAGTTGATCAATGACTATGATTCTACCCTTGAAAGGGAATGAAATTGTATGAAAGTACTGGAAACAACAGCAGCCATAGAATATACCCAAAGTCTTCCTAGTAAAATGTTGTAATCAAGGAATCTGTTAACTACCTCAACGTCAACAGTAATTGTCTTGCCCCTTAGTTCAATTTGCAGGTTACTCAAAATCCCATATGGAGTATATGTTCTTCCATCGAAGGCTTTTAATGTAGTTGGTGATCGTGAAAATGGTGGTGAACCAAGTGTTTTCTAGCAGCTCATGGACATAAGGCAAGTAGATGCCCCCTCATCAATAATAGTTTGGTGAACATTCTTATTGAGAGCTTTTACTTGTAAAAGGAAAGCTAATTGCACTGGTAACTGTGGTGAATATCCCACATAGTTAAAAACCACAAGATTAAGATCTATTCCACCTATTGCTCACAATAAAGCTTGTTTTTGGGGGGGGATAGTTTTGCAACACCTTGAGTGTCGACATAGCGGAAGGTGATTGAGCCAGATCTTCCACTATATTATAGTTTTGAGCTGCTCAAGCATGAGGATTGAATTTTGATTTGTGCACAACTCCCTTAGGTGGTTTTATTGTCAATTCAAGTACAGCTAGTGGAACAACTTCTGATGAAGTCAAGGTCGAAGTACTAGGTTGATTAGTGGTCTGGTTGTTTGACGATGATGGATTTCCTTAATCTTTGTTTCTTGTTGACACCAAAACATCGTTTTTGGATTTGTGATGAATAACATGAGTACTTGGGATATGGAAGCATTGTCAGTTGCAACCAAATGTGTATCTGGGGTTGGAAACGGATCTATCAACACCGATGATGTGGTTGAAGTCTTTAAAAATTTAGACACCTCAGAGCGATGTGCACAATCTCTTGTATAATGCTCGTCATTAAATATCAGACATGGATAATGATGTTTCCTTGCCACAGTAGGGGATTCAGATGATTTCTCTATAGAGGAATTTTCTTGTTTCTTTTTTTTATTCTTCCCCTTTTTCGTACCTCCTAGTTGCTTTGAATTTTTTCCTTTGTCAGATGACACAACATTAATCTTTGAGGCATGAGTGTTTTCTGATGCATTGGTAACTTGATTGGAAATAGCAAGAGTTTGACTAGATGGTCTTCTTGCCACCTGTGTGCTTGACGAACCGATCACACCATCACCGGCATGAGAGTCCCTACTCGATTGTGGAGGTGGTGGAACAATGAAAGCTGGTCTAGGTGCATCGGGAATTTTATCATAGAGCATGTTGGATTGTGTGTAAATCAAATCTAAGTATTGGGCACGATGATAACTTGCTCTTCTATGATGACTCCTCCTTTTGCCACATCCTCAATGATTGATGGCAAGAAGGACGTTATGAACCACTCAACTAAAAGCTAATTAGGAACATATGGCTTTGTAGGTTTTAACCCCGTACAGAAATTACCTGCATAAGAATTCTAAATCACAAGAAAAATAAAAATGCGAGAGCATAACACATAAAACACATATACATAGAGATTTCCCACTAGATCTCAAAACCGAGACTACCAGCTTGATTTTTCATTAAATTCCTTTCAATGTTACAATACATATTTATACATGCCGAAGCATCCAATACCATGGACCGAAAACCATCGCGTCCAAAACCATGGACCGAAAACCATAGGTAGGGTCGCCCAACCTAATATAGGGTCCAAAAAAAAAATTTCTTGGGGCCTGACGCATACGACCCCGTAGAGGGGGGGCTACCCGCCCCCCTCAAGCCCCCCGAACATGGGGGGCTACCGCCCCCCCTGTGACCGCCCCGCTGCGCAATTGGCACAACGAAGGGGGGGCTTCGCCCCCCCTCTAACCCCCCTAGTTCACTACGTAGGTTAGTCGTGGAAAGAATATAACACAGCCCAACAATCTCCCACTTGTTGTTTTCTTTCCACAGGGGACCACAGGAGAGCTTAGTCATTTTTCCAGCCCCAAAACACCCATTGTTTCTCTACACCAAGAGAACTTCTCAGAGCTCACATATTTTGTCAATGCATCTGCAGTATTCTTCAAAGTGTCCACCTTTACCAGCACACCTTTTTGTCTTCTATCATATCCCTCACAAAGTGATACTGAACATCAATGTGCTTTGTCTTTGAATGATAAGCAGGGTTCTTTGCCAAGAAAATTGCACTTGGCTGTCACAGTCTATCCTTATAGCTCCCTGTACTAACCCCATACTTGAACACAATCTCTGCAACCAAACTCTTTCCTTGCTTGCATGAGTGGCTGCCATGTATTCTGCCTCTGTAGTTGATAGTGCCACTACAGATTGTTTCTTACTCATCCAACTGACTGCACCTCCAAATAGGTTAAACACATACCCACTTGTAGATCTTCTCTGATACAGATCTCCAGCCCAGTCTGCATCAACAAAGCCACGGATATCCAACACTCTGTCCAATCCTGGTCTTCCTTGGTAGCACAAACCATAATCACTAGTGCCACGCAAATACCTGAAAACCCACTTCACTGCTGTCCAGTGCTCCTTCCCTGGTTTTGACATAAACCTGCTCGATACTCCCACTGCATGTGCAATGTCTGGTCTAGTACAGACCATTGCATACATCAAGCTACCGACTGCACTTGCATATGGAACACGGGACATGTCCTCTTCCTCTTCTTGTGTCTTGGGACACTGTTCAGCAGATAACCTCACACCTACAGGAATAGGAACCTTCATCGGTTTACTATCCTTCATATTAAACCTCTGCAATATTGTCTCGACATACTTCCTCTGGTTTAACCAAGCTTCCTCTTGCCCGATCTCTTTTAATTTCCATGCCCAAAATATAGTTTGCAGCACCGAGATCTTTCATGTCGAATTTGGAGGACAATTGGGTCTTCAAATCCTGGATAATTTCTTTGTCATTTCCAACCAACAACATATCATCCACATACAAGAACAGATAAATAACACGGTCACCAATTTATTTAAAATACACACAATGATCTGCTTTGCTTCTGGTGAAGCCAAGTCCCCGTATAAATGTACCAAATTTCTGATACCACATCCTTGGTGACTGTTTTAACCCATACAGGGACTTCTTT